>JASTUB010000419.1:0-14942 GCA_031124825.1 Saccharomycopsis vini
GATGATATAAGTATTGTAGCCCACTATTTTTTCGAAAATATTCATTTTAATCATTTTTGACGCAAAATATTTGAACTCAATGTTCTTTACTATAAGCTCTTATAATTCCAGTTCTTCTTTGTGTAAGGGAACAGCTGTTCCCTAAGAGGGTGAAAAAAAGATACAGTTGATAGTTGGTGTTAGATGAACCTTTTTATAAAACGGTCCCTTGGCCCAGTTGGTTAAGGCGTGGTGCTAATATCAACCATTAGGTAATGTTACGCCAAGATCAGCAGTTCGATCCTGCTAGGGACCATTTTTTTGTGTTCTTTCACACTATCAGAGAAAGATACAATATTCATCTAATTTCTTGATCAATCGTTTTCTAAAGTCCGCCTAAAGTTTCCGAAAGATGAAATATTTTATATGGCCATATGTAACTTTTTCCCTCAAAAATTGAATCACACTGGTTTACCATTAAATGCTTAAAAAAAAAACTTGCATATATTAAAATAAACTATCAAGGTTTCATTCAATAGGTAGCTAAAAAACTAAGACTGGCGGGAAATAACAATGTTACAGAATAAAGATTAAAAACAAAAATGTGTGACTGAGGATTAAAACTTTTGAAAAAAGTAAAAATATAATACAAAAATGAAGAGAAAAAAAGCCAGAATTTAGAAAGCAAAACAAAAGTGAACATAATGAAACAAAAGCCAAAAGAAAAATGCAGGTAGTGAATAAGAGTAATTTGACAAACCATAAATAAGCTCAGAATTTAAACTCAAAAGAAGGATATCACTAACATATTTTTGAAGCACAGAGCAGTGAGGTAAAAACAAAAAACAACAACAGGAAAAAACAAGAATGCCAAAAACATAAAAAAAATAAATAAAATGAAATGAGGTTTCTTTAAATTAGAGAATCACACTAGATATGGAATATCCCGATAGTATCACATATAGTATTTGGGCTAGACTCCAAACGAATGGAATCCATGTATTCATTGTTAATGATTTTGTCGAGTAAGCTGCTGTCAAAACCAATCCTACCATACTTCCAGAAATGAAAGCTTGAAGCTCTCCCCAAATCAAATAAAATAAAACTATGGCTATTCCAGTAAACAAGTGTCTTTGACAAAAAGCTGCTACCAATCCAGCAGAGACAAAAAATATAGCAAACACAATCATTGTCCAAAATACTGTGAATTTCCAAATATCAAATGGATAAAATAAATATTTTGATGCTTCTTCATTCGATCGAAAATGCATGTTCAAGCTTGGGAATTTGGGAACAACATATCCCACCGCAACACTATCAGATGTTATAAATGGTTTCATAGCTATTGTAATGTTATAGTAAATTTGAATATTATTGAATTCTGTTTTTATTTCGGCCTAATCTTGTTGATTCTCTCTTTAATTATTTATGTAATATCCAGTTTCACCTTTCAACCTTAACTTTTTTATTTTTTTGAATTTTGTTTTTTTTTGTGCCCTTCTTAGCTATGATCCAGTGAATTGGTATATCGCATATGATATATAACAATTTCTTGGATGATGTTCCCATGCAAAAAACAAAAATAATATACAATTCAAATAAAACCTTATAAATAAAATGTGCCAGAAAGTTGTTCTTCCCCTACAACTGAAATCTATATAGACCAATTGAAATGACCAATACATTAAAAGACCTGACTTTAGAAATCATGATAATAAAAAACTATTTATATATAAATATAAAAAGGAAAAGACCTCTGCTCACCCAATTCTAACAAATTATTGTGTTTCATTTTCTTCATCTTCATCTTCATTCTCTTGTTTCACAATACCGATATCTTTTAATAAAGAATCAATTTCTGATGGTTTCCATATCTTGGCAAGAACTTTCTCGTTTTCTTTACTTACAGTGGCAAGTTCAATTTTTCCTTTATCCAAGTTATTGCTATCCATAGTTTTACTTAAAACTTTCAACGCTAATTCTTGAGCTTCTTTGAGTGTCATCTCTTCTTTATAATCCTGTTTCAATAATGTTTGAGCGGCACTATTATTAGCTCCAACACTAGTAGCTTTCCATCCACTGTAATTACCTGATGGGTTAGATGTGTATAATTGAAATCCATAACGATCATCATAACCTGCAAATATAAAAGAAACACCAAATGGTCTTAACCCACCAAATTGTGTATAACCTTGTTTGATATCACATATTCTTCTAACCAAGATTTCTATTGGAACAGGTTCATTAAACTCACCAAGATAGTTTTGGGAGTAAACTCTGGCAGTATTGACGAGAATTGAAGCATCTGAATTAAGCCCGGCAACTGCAGTAATACAATGATTATCAAGAATGTACATCTTTTCAGCTGAGTCTTTTTCCAATAATTTTGATGTAACTTTTTTTTCAGCAGCAAGAACAATTCCCTCTTTACAGTGAACACCAATTGAGGTACCAGCATTAGAAATGGCTTCTAGTGCATATTCAACCTTTAATAAAAATACAAATGTTAGTATGTATGTTATTGCCACCGGTATTTACCTAAAAGCGGCGAAAAATACTTACCTGATAAAGTCTACCTTCTGGAGAAAAGATGGTTGTTCTGCTATCGTATCTTCTGGATCCCATAATTGATTATCTGAATTGTCCTATAGAGTACTTGATTTTCTTTTCTTTCTTTTTTTTTTTTTTTTTTTTTCTGTATATATTATAGTTTTATTTTCAATATGGTATTGATTCAAAATCTGATGTATATTGATAGTATTTTTTTGCCTCTGAAAATATGTAGTTGATTTTTTTATGTGAAATTCAACTTCAAAAAACATATATTACCCGGTCGTATACATCATCTTTCAAGCCCAAAATTTGACCACAATATACACAAACCAACCTTAGAGGTGACATGAATATAGAGAAACGCAAAGGTTGTAGAAAGCTACAAAAGCTAAATGTCAGCTACGCCCAAGTTCAAGATAGAATTACCTGGTTCACAATGGTGCTTGATAATTACCACAAAGGGAAATAGATTTTATTACAATAAGACGACAAATCAGTCAGTATGGAACTATCCAAGCCAAGAGATTGGAAAATTGGTTAATGAATTAGATAGAAAAGAAGTTTTACTATTAATTGCAAAAGCAAGAGGCTTAAAAATATATGAAAAAAATGAAAAGAAAGCTCACCAGTCTATTGATTCGAAACAGCAGGAATCAAAAAAGCAAGAATCAAAAAAGCAAGAACAATCTGCAAACCATAATGATTTTGATCATCACGAGAATAGGAGCCCGTCACAAATTGTTGATGAAACAGCACCCAAAGATTTGATCGCTCATAACAGCATTGGAATGGTTACTGGGTATAGTTCGTCAGATGACGACTCAGATTCAAGTGAAGAAGAAGAAGCAGATGTAGACAAAGAACAACAGCAACAAGCTTTCCCCAAAGGCGATGAGTTTAGTGACGATGAATCTGAGCTTCCTAGCGAATCTGAAAGTGATGCCGAGAATGCCATAAATTTGAATGAACTAGATGATATGTCGGACAACGAAGATGGTGATGATAAAATAAAGAATTCAAAGGAAAAGATCGAAACATTTTGGCAATTATTTAAAGAGTTTAATTTGAATCCCTATGGTATTTGGGAAAATGAGTCTCGAAAAATTATTAATGATCCCAGATTTTTAGAAATTGAGTTGGACCAATATAGAAAAGAGTTGTTTGATCTGTGGTGCCTGCAAGTTGTGAATCAAAATGACGTCATCAATACAAAAAACAAGCTAGATGAAGAAGAAGAATTTGATATGAAGGAAGAAGAAAGTGACGGTGACTCTGAAGGTTTTGATATTGAAAAATTGGACTTTCTAGATTTCAGTCCTGAACTCTCAGATAGTCTAGTGATACGCTATCTAGATTTTTTGACAAGAACATTCAAACCAAATAGATTTTATGTTGACTTTAAAAGAAAGAATCGTCTGAACTTTGAGTTTTTAAATATTAATCTTTCTGATAGTCAGAAAGAACGGATTTATTTAGAATTTTCTAACCTTAAAAAGAAATCAATTCTGGAGAGAAGAGAACTCTTGAATCAATTCTTGGTGAATTCAAAAACATTTGTTGCTAGTGCCAAAGAAGGGGATGAAAAGGATAGAATAGCTACTTGGCTAATATTAGATAAATTGGAACAAGAATTTTTAAAAGATGATAAATTGAAGGAAGTTAATATAGATGAGGCGAAGTTAGTGTTAAAACATATAGAAGAATTATTTAACATTCCACAAAGTATAATGGAAAATACTTTGTATTTTGCGATGCCCACAAAGGATAGGATTCAAGTTTTGCATAATATATATTCTATTCTCGTACCTAAGTCATGAGAACCTCTTTATTTCATTATTGTTTTACGTTTTTATTGTTATAATTTTAATTGTGTACATTATTTTTCGCTATAAATCAAAACACATCTCGTCAGTGTAAGAAAAAGGAAAAGAAAAAAAATAAAAGAGACACTAACTATTTACAGAACCTTGAAACAAAAATCCATAATAATAATAATTATAATAAATGATTATTGAATAGAGCATTCAACGACCCAAGTTTAATAACAAAGAGTTATTAGAGCTAGCAGCGTCGCCACCCTTTGAGCCATTTGGCAAGTAAGTGATATTAGGACTGTTAGCCAAAGTGGCAGCGATTTCTTTAGATGCTTCAATTCTTCTAATCAATAATAAGCCATCACCATTCTTTTGTAAAGCTTTGGAAATATGTTCGGCGGCTTCAGCTTCACCTTCTGCTCTTATAACTGCAGCTTGTCTTTCTTGTTCAGCCTTGTCAACCAAGAATTTAGCTCTTTCAGCATCTTGTTGAGCAATTTGTTTTTGTTCAACTGCTTTTGTGAAATCATTACCAAAAGTCATATGCGTGATACTTACATCTTCTAATTTAATGTGGAATTCTTTAGCTCTTTCACTCAATTCTTGTCTGATTCTAGAAGAAACAACTTCTCTTTGGGTGATCAATTCAGCAGCGTCAAATTGTGCAACAATGGATTTCAAGACTTCATTGGAAATAGATGGTAAAACTCTTTCATCATAATCAAGACCTAAAGATTGATAGATAGATGGCAATTGAGTGACATCTGGTCTATGCAAGATTCTCAAAGTCAAACTAACCATTTGTAAATCTTTGGAACCTGTGGTGGAGGAAATAGATCTAGGACGAGTTCTGATATTGAATTTAATTGGTTTTTCTAACCATGGAATCAAGAAATGGGTACCTTCTCCAATAACGGTTCTTTTGATACCATCCAATCTGGAAAATAAAATAACTCTTTCTCCACCATTAACATCAAACATGGAATATGAGGCAACAGTGACACCTACACCGATAGGAACGGCCAAACGAGATACTATACTAGCCAATCTATTCATGATTTGTTTATTTTTATTATTGTTGCTCAATAAACTATTAATGTTTTGATGGCGTTGCTTATTTTTTTTTTTCCTACTTTCTTTTTTTTTTTTCCTCTGTTTACCAAAAATTTTGGGTCTTTCTGAAAAAATACTAAACGCACATGTTTGAGAGGAAAAGAAAAAAAGTTTCGACTTTTTTTTTTTTTCGAATTGGTATGCAATGGGATACGGTACTGATCTTAAAGTTAGTGAAGGAAAAGACACTTCTAAATGTTAGATAATATTTTACAGCGCGCAAAAATAAAAACAAAAACATAATGTCAAATAATGATAAGATATTGACAGAATCTATACAAAAGGCATTCAAAGAACATAAGCGACGTTTACGTAAAAATAACCCCGAACCGCCACAATCTTCACTGAGAACAGTGGTGACAGATGAAGAATCTGATGATGATAGTGATTTTGAGTTTGAAAACCCCAAATCTTCCCCGATAAATTGGGATGACATTCTTTCTTCTACATTAAGTCATGTTGGATTTGATATCGTGGAAACACAATTGAAAAAACATGAATTAATTAGCAAATTATTGGGGTTCGATGATGAAAAAATGATGAATGTCGTAAAATATGCTTGTGTTGTGTGTGATAAATTAACAAAGCCCTCGAATAATGATACTTTTAATATCAGTTTAGAATTGACTAGTGATTTATTGATTTTATTTACTTATGAATTTGAGTCTATTATTCCCGAATTTGATACGGCTTTTGGCTACTCAAGAATGGTTGAATCAATATTAGATTTTTTGAAATTGAGCAATAGTCAAATGAGTGATGAAGAGTTAGAAACACATTGGAGTACAAATGAGAAAATATTAAATAATGGAGATGATCTTGTTGAAGATGCCAAAAAAATAATGGTTGATTGTCTTTTACGATACGAGAATGGAAACAATAATAATGCTAACACAAATAAAAAGAAAAAGAAAAAAAAGAAGCAGAAGAAAGAAACAGAAGATTTATTAAAAGAAGATTTATCATTTACTGATTTAGTACTGAAAATAAATGAAAGACTAGGTTTAAAAGATGAGCAACAACCTCATGAAGTTTTTAGAAATTATGCTGAAGAGATTGCCATGTTACCAATATATCAAGAATGGTTTTACAGAGATTGGATTCCTTTGAATTGCAATTCCATGAATTTAGATTTATTTTATTCTTTAATTGCAGTACTAGTTTATTCTATATATAAGCTTTATAAACATAAAGCAAAACAACTTTATAACAGCCCATTTCTAATGTTTTTCATTCGACTTTGGAAACAGTTTACAAGAATAATGATGTTATTAATTCAAATAGATCGGATTGATGAAGAAATATGTGGGCTTGGTACTCCTTGGGAAATAAGGAGTGTTTTAAAAGGATTAGCTGCTATTCGATCTGTTTTGGCGGCAATTTTGAATCAAGAAGCAGAAAAGAGAGTTCATGATTTAGCTCATGAATCTTTGAATAACTTCATGACTCCATATGGAAGAAAAGTTGGACATGGAGCATTAACAGTAGATATCAGGCTTTACGTTGCAGCATTAGTTGTTTTGGGGTATGATTTGAATGGTATTGGTGAATTATTTATGGGCACCGAAACTTGTGACTCTTATGACGAAGATGTTTTTTACATATTTGAATATGAGTTGACAACTGATACTGAAGATCTTGAAGAAGAAGATGATAATGATGAAAATGGAGACGGTGCTAGAGGAGATGTAAGCGAAGACGATGAAAGCGATACTGAAAGTCATAGAAGTGTTTACATAAGAAAAGAATACACTACTAGATGTTATTGTGAATATGATGATCAAGAAAGCGATATTGAAGATGACAAAGAAGAGGAAGATTATTATGATGATGATATTGATGAAGAGGAGGAGGAGGAGGAGGAGGAGGAGGAGTATGAGAAGAAGAAGAAAAAGAAGGAAGAAGACAAAAAGGATATAAATATTAAAAAAAATGAACAATCAAACACTGCTGAGTTTAAACCTGTTATAAAGACTAAAGAAAATGACAAAGAAGGAAGGGATTGGAAAGACGTCCCTAGAGGTAAAAATATATATTTTAATACTGATGATGATTTAAAGAATATTTTGAAGAGTGAAATCAAATGGGAAGAAGAGTCATTAAATAATGACAGTAAAATTAAAGATGAAGAAGAAGAGGAAGAAACAGATGATGAAGGAGAAGATGATGATGATGATGATGATGAAGATAAAGATAGTCTTTTTGGAATATTTGATAAATGGGAAGATTTTCAAGATACCTTAAATTTGATGGTTGTTGAAAAAGTTTCTATTCAACTTCAACAAAAAGTTGTTGAAACCGTTTCAAGTGCTATAATTTGGCAATCTGAGCGAGAAATCGAGGCTTCAATACTTGAAAACAATTCTGATTCTGGAGGAAGTATAAAGCTTTTAAAAGATAATAGAAAGATAACTCCACTGAAGGTTTACAAATATCTTTCACATACAACGTTAACATGTGGCATTGTCAGATATAATTCTGAAGTTGCATTAGCTGTATTTGATGAGATGTTGATGGCATCAGGGTATCGACGTGCTATGATTTGGTTGATTACCCATTTAGATTTGAGTTATCCATTAATCAATTATATACACGATTTATCCATTGGCAAACGAGGAAAAGGATGTAAATTCAAATTTTCCAGAAATGGAGTTGTTGAATTAACTGTATTAGAAAGGCTGATGTTACTTCATGAATTTTTTTCTAATGCATCAGTTTATCTTTCTAATAATGATGATGAAAATAGAATGACAGAAGATGGTAATGAAAATAATTCTGTTGGTACTAGTACTAGCGCTCTTGTTGGTACAGCTACTACAAGTCAAAATGAGAATGGAACATCTACTATTTCATTTGAAATGAGTAAAAAACAAGTTGAAGTTATTTGTTTAATGATTGCTTCATTGGTTGATAAAAAAATCATCAGTTTAGAAGATGGAGATTACAAAACAGAATTACAAAGTTTATTAATTAAATGGATTGGTGTCGTTCCTGATGCTAGATTTTTATATTTTGGAACTAGAAAGATTTTTGTTGAAGAAGAGGAAGACGAGGATGATGAAGAAGATGATGATAATAATAAAAGCAACAAGAAAATATTGATTGATAAGAAATCAAATGTTAATAAAAAGATTTTATCGGGAATTAAGGAAGCTACGGGGATTGTTAATCATTTGATAAATTTGGAAGACGCGGAAAATGGTGAAACTGGAAATGGAGACGATGATCATGCGAAGAACAAATTTTTTTTGAAGCATGTCAAAACAATCGTAAGTGAGATTTCGCAGCAGGATAGAATTCCGGAGTTGTCGAAAATTAACCGATTTGGAAATGAATTTGCAAGAAAGGGTTATATAACAACTTTTAATTGATAGGAAAAAAAAAACAATTTTGTATTATATTTTTTATATTATTAAATATTATGATTTATTACTATTTATTACATAATGGCATTAATAATAAATAGTAATAATTTTTTTTTTTTTTTTTTTAATGATATGATAGAACTTGTTAACAAGAAAAAACAAAATTATGTAATCTCTCTAGATATATTTTTTTTTATTGTATGATGTGTTTTTGGTTCCATGAATTTTGCGCTTTTTTTTTTTCTTTCTTTCTTTAATTCTCGTTTTTTTTTTTTTTTTTGCTGCGTCCGATTTAACCGAATAGGGGTGTTGCATGAAAATATGATTAGGATAGAGGGTGGTCGCGTCACTTTTTATTTCCCAATTGGAAGACAGTTTCTGCTTGTATTTTATTTTTTTTTTTTTTTTTTTTTTGCGTCAAAAAGCAAACATTTTCCGAACTTTACTATACCTATATATATACGTAAAATAGATCTTTCAATGAATTTTTTACAAAACAAGAAAAAATTTCATCAGACCCTTATATTGACAAGAAAAAAAATAAGAAAGAGAAACATCATCATATCAATCACCTATATTCCTACTACAATTGGAAAAAGAAAAATATCAACCAAAACTTTTCTATTAATATCCTACTATTATTACCCCATTCCACGATGTTTATGATGGTTTTTTTCCTTTTTTTCTTTGTGTTTTTTTATTCAATTCATCATTCATGCCTTGAAGCCCATAAATATTTGATTCCAAACCTTTGATAATAATAAACACTTGTGTTTATTTATTCAAAAACAACAAGCGCTGTTTAGGGAAGAATGAAACTTTGGTTTTCTTCCTCTTTTATTGCTTGTATAAATATTCCATTTGTGCTTATGATTTGAATCAAAAAGTATTTTTGTTGTTGATGCTGCTACTCATCTATAATCATTATATTTTGACTGATTTTTCCGTTTTTGTTGTGTTTGTGTTCTATGGTTGATCCTTCTTTCCTGTTTGGCAATTGGGATAAACGATGAGGTATGATTGAGAAATCAATCTCACTACTACTACTACTACTACTACTACTACTACTACTACTACTACTACTACTACTACTATTATTATTTTTTTTTTTTTTTTCTTGTTGGTTACGTTAATGTATTTATGAATATTTGGTGTTTTTTTTTTCTTATTTTCATTTTGCTTTATTTCATTGTTTTCTTGGATAAAAAGAGACAAATAAAACAAAGGAAATTTTCTATTTTATTTTTCGATACATTTTTTTCCTTCTTTATTATTCCAATGATTTATTAGTATTCTTTATGTTTTGCTTATTTTTTTATTTATGTCCTTTTTATTTATCTAATTATTAATTATTCAATGTCTTTTATTTTTTTGCTCAAACTATAATAATTGTAATAGCGCTTATTACTATAATCAGGTTCATCTTGTTGATGAAATATTTTTTTTTTCATTACTATAGTAATAATAAATTATGTCCATGATTTTGAAATTCACCCGCAACTTCCGCTGCATTGCTGAAAAAGCAAGCAAATGTGCAGGACAATGCATAAACATTTTTACGGTGGAAAAAAAAAAAAAAAAAAAAATTCAATTTTTTATTCTAATTTTTATGATTATTCGTAGTGTATATATAATAAGAATATATTTATATATTAATTACCAGCCTACAAAGAGTCCTAATTATTTTCTATACACAATTCCTATGAGGAGAATTTAATTAAAAAGAAAAAAAGTTCTTTTTTTTTGATTTTTTTTTTTGGTTTTTTTTTTGATCAATTAGTAATAATACGAATTGTGCGTTAATAACCGGCGTTTGATTATTTATATCTTTTTCTTTGTTTCTCTTTCTCCTTCCTTTGTTTTTAAGATAACAAATAGTATATTTTGATTAGGTCTTTCATGATGAATTATTAATTATTGCTCAAAATTATAATAATCGGTTGGGATAACAACAGTAATAATCAATACTAATCAATCAAAAAAATAATTCTCATTTCTATACCTTTCCATAGATATATAGAGATAGAGAGGAATACCGTAAAATATAAAATGCAGGGAGGTTAATTCATCAAAACTATCCCGAGTAATTTGTCATCTAAGACTTGTTATTATTTTATCCTCCTGTTCCGTTGATTCTAGAATCTTCTAAATAATCACTGGGATAAAATATTATGACAGTAATAACAATAAAACAAAATAAAAGAGTTCTTTTTTATCTTTTGGTTTTTAATATCTTCTATTTGTTCTTTAACGCTGTAAAAATCTTCAAATGAAGATTTTTGGCATTTTTTTTTTACGCAATTTCTATTTACGCAACTGGCCCTGACTTCCTTTTTTCTGACACGGGAACCAAAATTATGGATTACATTTTGAATAACAAAAAGAGAGAGAAGACAAAGGAAAATTGAGACAAAGGAAAAAAAAACTATAGTCTTTTTATACCTCGATCCGATCGGCAATTTTTTTACCGCTCTTTTTTTAAAAATTAATTGGGGAGGGAGAGTATACCCATTTCTAGGGAGAGAGAGAGAGAGAGAGAGAGAGAGAGAGAGAAACAAACAATGTTTATTTCATCATCTCTTTAAGCGCTTCTTTCCTTCCTTTAAAATAACATAATTATATGACAATTAACGATCAAAACTATTCAAAATCATAAAAATACTATTATTATTTGTCAATATATATCTATACCATAAGATTCTGAAAAATAATTAGCACCATAAATAATTTGCTATAGCGCTTAATTTTTTATTTTTTTTTTTTGATTGATTTCGCTCTAATTCAATACTAATGTTTGATTCTAATAATATATACTACAAATGGATTCTCCTAAATTATTAGTAATGGGTGTCATAACCCACTTGATATTAATAATAATTAGATTTTGATGATAATAGAAAACACAAACACAAAAACAAAAAAAAAAAAAAATTAGAACATAGAAAAAAAAAAAAAAAGGTATCAAAAATTGAATTAAATAAAATAAAAATCCCTGCTTAATCATTCCTCCCCTTTAAAGAACTTGTATTTATATAAACCATTTAAAATACAGTATTTGAGAATGCATTACTTTTCACAGGATGGAGGAACAAACAATAGAAAGAAAAAAAAAAATAAAAATAAAAATAAAATAAAATAATTAAAGTAAAAAAAGCAATCAATTAACCAAACCCCAAAATATCAATTGAAAATAAAACAAAATAAAAAAAATAAAACAATAACACAATAATTAAATATAATAAAACAACCCTCCCTCAAGAATTTTTTTGTGTCTTTTAATTATAATAATTTTTCAAACCTTGGAGGAATAAATTTTCCTTTATTTGATAATGTAGACCTTTGAGATGACACAAAAGGTCTTATTGAAGAATAAGAAGATACTGATGATAAACTATACTGTTCTAATCCCATTTTACTAGATGAAAAAGAAGAGTATTGACTTGGAGGTGGTGATGGAAATGAATTTTTAATGTTTTTACTATGTCTGTTTAATGGAGAGGTGATAGAGAAATCACTAGTTAAAATTGGTGATAATTTGTTATTAATAGCGGTATTGGCAACAGGCTTTATAGTAGCATTAGTAGTAGTAGTAGTAGTAGTAGTAGTAGTAGTAGTAGAATTAGTACTTGTAGTAGGAATTGGTGGTAAACTTGGTAATGAAATGGATTTTGAATAATTAGCTTCAAAAAGTTCCAAATTTATAAATTCATCAGATTTTGAAAAAACAGATTCAAGATCTTGATCAGTGCTCAAAATTTGTTCATGTTTTTTTTCCTTCAATATCAAAACTTTTTGAACAACTCCCATTGCATTTTTACAATTCTGAATAATTTCTTGAACTGTTGGTGGAGCATTGATCAATGGATTAAAAGTAAATTTTAAACATTCAGATTTATATGTCACCAAAACTTGTTTAATTTTTTTCGTTTCTTTTTGTTTTGGTTGTTGTGATAAATTAATTGAATTATCATCTTCATCAATAAATCGTTTATGTATTTTAATCATTGGAAATTCCACTAAAATGATTTCTTGAAAAACAAATCCTAATATTGACATCAATTTATCAAATTTGAAATCCCTAATACAACATCCAATTAAAAATTTTAAAATATCTGCATTTTCAGATATATCCAATCCTTTAATATTTGGTGAATGATTATAATCTAATGAATTTATTAATTTAGATAATAACTTATCAGATGATAATTCTTTTCTTAAATAATCAATTCCTGAACTTGATCCTTCATTGCAAAATATTTTACAAAGTAAATAATCGATCGATGAACTTAATCCAGATTCACCCAAATTATAAGCACATGTTGTTTTATCAATAATATCACCATTTTTGAAAGAAATTGAACAAGTTTTGGATCTTCTAAATAAATTCATCAAATTTTGACGCGCATTAAAACCATCATCACGAATTTCTCGAATAAATTTCGAATCAAAAAAATTGTTGTTGGTCAGCATTGGAAACAAAACAGGTTTTGAAGGTTCAATAGTCGCCAGAATTATCGATCCAACAGCTAATCTTGAAATATCAGTTTTATTGAATCGCTGTTTTTTTGAATACCCTAAATCTATGTTCGTTGGATCATTTAATCTATCAACATTAACAATATCACTAATAAATGAAGCTTCTGCTTTATTATTTCCACCATTCGAATATGTTTTCATTTCTTCATTAATATCGATCCGTGATCTTTTTTTGGTTTTTGATTGTTGATCTTTTGGTTGAACAATAATAAATTTCCTAATGTCTTGTATCGAATCATTATCACTTGTATTATTAGTATTATTACTACTGATACTACTTCGACTACTTCGACTGCTTGTACTTGCACCACTACTGATTATCCATCTTCCAGTTGTAGTAACAGCGCTTCCTCCTGGCATTTTATCTCTATCTCCTTCTTCATCATCTTCTTCATCTTCATCCTCATCTTCACCTCCATGATTCATGGTATGAGCAATATGAGTCATGGGCTTTTTCTTACTTCTAGATGATCTTTTTCGATTTCTTCTTATACTTTGAATAGCAGCTCTAACTAATTTGTCAACATCTTCCAAATTTTTATCCGAAATATTAAATTCTCGTACAAGAATTCCGGCAATTTCTTTGATTTGGAAATCTTGATCACTAGCTTTTCTTTCATATAATCTGTTTTCTTCAATTAATTTCAAACGACGAGAAGAAAATTGTTTCCATAAGATTTCATCATGAAATTGCAACTTTTGCCGTATTTTCGTGGTTATTCCTGTCCCATTTGACATTTTTATTAATAATTAATAATTATTATATTTTGTTTTTTATCAGAAAAAAAAAAGTTGCAAAAAAAAAAAAGACAGTTATCTTAATCACAGTATTTCTTTTGGTCTTGAATATAGATTTGTATATATATATCTTTCAATTGTGTGTGTTGTTATTTTTTTATTTTTATTTTTTCTCCTTTTTTTTTTTTCTCTCTCTCTCTCTTTCTTCTCTTTGTCTCTCTCTCTGTTTCTCTCTCTCTCCTCCCGTCCCCTTAAAATTTGGGATATTTTATAATTTTACAGTCAATATAAGGAGATTCTAACTTCTCTACTTTTTCCCTATTTTGGATCTTTACAGTTTGCCACTCAAAAAAAAATAAAAAATAATATAAAAAACACAGAATTGATTTAGTCACATGACTAATAATGACCCGTACTAATGGTTCTCTTCACTTTTTTTTTTTGATTTCGTTTTCTTTAATACTCAGAATAGTTCTGAAACTTCACGTAGTAAACAAAATATTAATACTTTTTTTTTTTTTTTTTTTTCACAAAAAGAAGAAAAGAAATTGGGTTCACATATGTAATCAAAAGATAATATCAAAAGTATATCCAAGAACTGTCTATTTTTTTTTTGAATCTTTATAAGGTCAATACCTAATGCAATGTTGAATTTCTTAATTCAATTTGGCTTTATATCAGGAATTATTTGTGTTTTATTAGCCAAATCAATTCCAAATCTTCAGTATTTATTGAAATATGGCAAAACTTTTGAGCCATCGCTTTATTCCTCTTCTTCTTCTTCTTCTTCTTCTTCTTCTTCTTCTTCTTCTTCTTCTTCTTCTTCTTCTTCTTCTTCTTCTTC
>JASTUB010000041.1:0-57058 GCA_031124825.1 Saccharomycopsis vini
TTTTTTTTTTGAAAAATATTTGAGCCAAAATTAAAAAAAAAAAAAAAAAAAGTTTGGGTTTTAGAAAAACAAAAAAAAAAAAAAAAAAAAAAAAAAAAAAAAAAAAAAAAAGAAAAAAGGTGGAATGAAATTGCAGTTATAGAATATAAGTGTGGCTAATAATGGTCTTTAAAATAAAAGAGAAGAAAAGGAAAAAAAAGAAGAAAAGAGAAGGAGTGAAAATAAAAATAAAAATAAAAATATAAAAAATAAAATAATTATAATATACAAAAATAAATATACAACTAAAATCAAATCTTTCTATATTAAACACCAAGAGAGTTTGGATTTGGTTTTCTACGCTTTATAAGACTGGTTTCAACCATTGTTTGGAATTTCAACTCACTCAAATTTAGTGGCTGATCAGCATTGCCATCTTTTTCATTTTGCAATCTTTTTTCTTCAGAGTATTTGACAATTAATTCTTTTCTTTGTTTAGACAACTTTTCGCCATCTGCTGCACTAAGCACAATATTAGGAGCAAATGGTAAGACTTTTCTATCTATAAATTCTTCATCACTATCTTCATTCAAATAAATATTTACCACTTTAGGGTTGGCTGATGAGGAGTTGGAACTTTCAACATCATTCGGAGAAGAATTATTATCATCTGCTATTTTTTTTGGAATTACTCTGTATTTATAGTATTCTCCTTGAATTACTTTTCCCTCTGTTTTGTTTTCACGGTTCAATTTTCTCTTGAGAACCTTTTTTTGTATTTTGAAACCACCACTTCTATCAAACCAATAATATTTCCATTGTTGAGATCGAAGTTTTCTATAATTATTCACGTTTTGATTCAACGAAACAGCATTGTGTATGTACTCAAGGGTTCTAATCTTCTTGGTAGATGATTTTTCACCAATTATATTGAATTCATTAGCTACAAGATCCATTTCAACCTTTTCAGGCCCATTTTCTAATGCCGGGCGTTGTAATTCTTCAATATGATTCAACACATTTTTGGCGTCATAAAATTTCAATCCAGTATGTGATTTTTTATTGATAAGCTTTGGGGTTTTTGAGATTGGCACCATGTTCATTAAATCGTCCAATCTTGAATCATCTATTGCTTTTGGATTATATTTGCTATAATTTGGCTTGACAATATTTTTAAATAATCTAACTTTACCAGTGATACTCTGTCCACTTATACAGCTCACAGGATATATATTGTCATTATTTGAAGTTATTAAAGTTTCATTGTTCATCAAACTGGAGCCAATGTTAGGAGGAATTGATCCTCCTGGCGAAGTAACCATTGGGACTCTTTGGTAATTTTGAAGATTAAAATTTTCAAGTGTGATACTTGGTTTGCTAAATACAGGAAAATTTGTAACCCCCGAAGTTAATAAATAATTTTGCTTGTGTTCTTTGGTTAAATCTGCCAATAATAAGTTTTCCAAATGATTCACCTGTGAGTAATTTAAACGATATTCTGGTTCATGATAAAGCTTGAATTTCTGGTTTGTTAAAAATGGGTGGGTTTCTTTAATGACAGGGATTGGCACGCTAAGCAGAACTGGTTCACTAGAAGGCAAGTTTGATTTATTATGGTTGAGGTTGAAATAATCACCATCTGTTGGATCATTCCTAAGCTTTTGAAAATAATCTTTACCATCTAACTTACTATCAGATCTTCCATCTTTTTCTAGCTTCAAACTATCAGACAGACGAAAAGCACCACTGTTATGACGATGATGATGAGTTGTTGAGCTTTGGGCAGCAAATACAGGATCGACTTCTTTAAATCCTTTTTCTCTACCCAACTGTTCCCAGTAATCATCTGTTAATCTGGTGCCTCTTTTCAATAGTCTTGCACCGTAAATTAAAAATAACGATCTAAAAGAAACCACTCTAATCTGTCTTGACTTAAATACTGAAGGTAATATGCCATGTTTAATTAAAAAAGCTTTATCATTGTCATTAATTGTATATTTTGACAATGATTTATTTTTTGTCAAAAAAAGATAAGAATCTCTATATTGTAACTCTTTAGAAATATCAGTGGATACGACAAATAATTTTTTGCCTTTCCCAGGCAATGTAAAAGTGGAAACTAATATTCTTTCATGTTTTGACTTATCATGGAAAAGGCCATTCTTGGAAATTTTCTTTTCCCCCAACGGGTCAAATTTTACTTGCAAATATTCATCATTTTCGGAGCAGTTGTTGTTAAAACTTGAAGGTTGGTATTTAGTATAATCGACAAAATCTTCAGAAGGTACTGGTGCAACCGGCAAATTTATAGGAATAGAATGTGAAGATACTGAATGTAAATGAGCTTGACGAGTTGCAACGGTGGGGTTATGCACGATAAAAGCAGTTGGTTCAGGGTTGGCCGGTGTATTTTCTGGAAGATTTCTCTCCAACTCAGGTAAATCAATAGGATCAAATGTATCCTCCAGTGACATATTGAGTTTATTGTGGGGAGAACTATTTATTGTGTATTTTTTTATTTTTTTGCTTTTTTTTTATTTTTATTTTTATTTTTTTTCCCTCTTTCGCGTTGCTTCCAATTTCTTTTCTTGTTTTTCTCTTTCTTGTTCTTCTTTTCTTTTCTCAAAAAATTACACTGTTAGATGCCCTTCTTTTGGTTTCATGTGACTTACGATAAAATAACCAATAAATGTGCTAAAAGCCAAAGTAAAAATAAAAATTGAGTAAAATAAATGACCTATAGGTAAATATAAATAACGCACTGATTTATTTCTTACTTTTCATTTTTTTTCTGCTCTCGATTTTTTTTTTTTTTTTTTTTTTTTGTGTTTATTACTTATTCCTTTGCAAATGCCGAAATGCACGTTGAAGCTTCAATTATGGGGGGGGATTGCGTATGCGTACATAAACAAGAAATCAAATATCATAAAAAAACAAATAAAGTGGCAAAACCAACTTTGCTTTTAAGAAAAAAAGGACTTCTTATCAAGTAGATTATTTATCTATTAGATTAACTTTCAATTATATTAGCAAAAAACAAGAAAATTTTGAAAATGAATTATTTCTTTGGCGGAAAAAGTTCTTTAGCTCCATTGCTGGACCTCTCAACTCTCAATGTTGCAGTAGTTGGTGGTACTAGTGGTCTAGGGCGAGCTGTTAGTTTATTATTTGCCTCTAAAGGAGCCAATGTAGCAGTTATTGGAAGAAAATTTAAGGATGAAGATAATAATAAATTAAAATTTTACAAAGCCGATTTATCATCAATGGAAGAAGCTAAGCGTATTGGAAATACCCTCTCGCTCTTGAACTTTGACATTATTTTGTTCACAAATGGGATCATTGCTGCTTCTCAAAGACATGAAACCAAAGATGGGATTGAGGAGGACTTGGCAGTCAGTTTTCTTAGTAGATATGTGATGTTACAACAGATGTTACCGAAGTTGAATAAATTTGAAAGTAAGATGTTTAAAGCTCCAAGAATTTTCATAATGGGATACCCTGGAAGTGGAGCAATGGGGTCAATAGATGATTTAAATCAAATGAAAAACTATTCGGCTCTTCAGGCACATTATAATACTGTTGCCGGTAATGAAGCTTTAGTTACTGGGTATTCAGACAGTGATGATAAATTTAATATTTATGGTTTGAACCCAGGGATTATTAAAACTGGAATTCGAAATAACTATTTAGGAGAAGGATCTTGGACATCCACTATCGTTGAAACTTTAATTGGTTGGCTTTGTGAAAGTCCTGAAGAATATGCTCAAAAAATTGTTCCATTGATGGTCAGTACTACTATTGAAGATACCAATGGCTTATTTTTCAACAATAAAAGTAACGTTATCCCTGGTTCAAAAGGGTTTACAAAAAATCATGCAACGAAGCTTTTGAAAGCTTATGAAGAATTCTTACGCGAAAAAGGCTTTTGAGAATTTCAGCTGGTAACCTTTTATAGTTTTAATCCTATTATATGGCTTTAGTTAATTATTTACTGACATTGTATAGCTTTCTTGGTAGCTTCTTTTCAACTATATTTGTAACAAATATATATGATTTTGAATCTCTCGAATAGTTTTTTAGTCACTAATAAAAAAAAAAAAAAACGGTGTAACGGTGACTTGATTTTTTGCCTATCGATATTAATCATGTTAAAAATCAAATGCTGAAAATTTACAAAATTACTCTTTAAATCACATATATAACTTGAATTGCTTGTGAGATACAAAAAAGGTCTTTCTCCGTTTTCTACTAAGAACTTATCAAGCACAATTTTTATTATATAACATATTATTAAGCACAGCATAGTCTACATCACCAGAGTGCACAACCATGATTTAATGTGAGAGCCAATCAAAAATTTCGAAAATCGAACTGCACTGCAAAAAAAAAAAAACACACCAGAAGGAGGGCAAAAATTAGAGAGCGTGAGGGAGTGAGTGAGTGCGAGGGAGGAGGAAGAAAAAAAAAAAAAAAAAATTATATGTAATTACATTGCAACATTGATAGATAATACTATTTTTAAAACAAAAATTGATAAGAACATATTTAACCATGCCAGCTACTATTAGTTCCATCGTTAAAATCAGTGACGCCATCTTGAAATCTCCAAGTTTGAGCAAACTTATTGTTCCAGTTGCTCAATCTTTCACTGAGCTTGCTGGTTACAGAAAAATGGGTTTAAGGTAAGTGACAAAACCACCTCAAATCACACAACAAAATGAAAGAAATGAGAAAAATTATGAATTAGATTGAATAAATAGAAAAACAAATCCAAGCACTACATAATTTGATAGACACTATCTAGAATTCGAAATGAAATATTTGATTTTTAAAAAAACAAAAACGAATAGAAAGTCAGAAAAAAAAACAAAACAAGTACAAACTTAAAAGAATGAAAAAGAAGAAAAAGCACAGCTCATGTTACTTATTTTGTCTGTTGTAAGAGTAATGTATGAATGAATTACTAACATTTTATCTAGATTGGATGATTTAATTCAAGAAGAAAGCGATGTTATGCAAAAAGCTATTGGTAGATTACCAGCTTCTGAATCTTACGCTAGAAACTTCAGAATTTTGACCGCTACCCAATGTGCTATAACTCACCATTTATTGCCAAAAGACCAATACGTTAAATATTCCGAAGATGTACCATACTTGACCCCATACATTTTGGAAGCTGAAGCTGAAGCTGCTGAAAAAGCCGAATTGGACAATATGGTTGTTGTTTCTAAATAAGAAGCGAAACAATAGGTTATTGTTTTATTCTTGTAATTAAAATTCCGTTTTGTCATTATTTTTTTTTATCATCATCATCGTTTTAGTTTTTATTCAATAATATGGAAATTTCAAAAAATCAAATAAAAAAAAAAAAAAAAACTTATGAAAAATCAAAGAATGAATCTTTTACCTAATGTAATTCAAAGTATAAAGGCAGGCATATTCTCTCATGAAATTCAAAAAACAAAAATATTACAGTATAGTATAGTATTGTTATACTATTCCTTTTTGCTTTTTTTTTTTTTTTTTTTTTTTTTTCTACTCAGCATGATCCGTATGTAAAAAGATATGTAATCACTCCAAGTACGAAACTGATTTATTACAGAGGTTGAAAATTTTTATTAGCTGTTCTTTGAATGGTCTATTTGTTTGGTCTAACTATTTGTTGGCCTATCTTTCAAAATCTTCTTTACTTTTTTTTTTTCAAAGGTACGTAGCCAATTGTATGCGCGTAATCTCTTAACATGAATCAAAGGATATTATTAAACATCAATAATATGTAAATTCTGGACCCAAAATATGATGTGGTTCAACCAAGTTTCTTGAATTCGAAACACAAATTAATTTCTCTCTCTCTCTCTCTCTCTCTTTTTTTTTTTTTTTTTTTTGTTTGAAGATAATTACAACTGAGACTCAACTTATTCACATAAGAAGAAATTCTTCATGATGTCGCCTATTCCCTTTTAATACTGCTTAATCTTTGTTTATTGGGATGAAAATTTCCATAAATTGTCAATCTCCATCAAGATGTTGATTTTTTGTTTACTAGTTGTGTTTCTCTTACTCGCAGAATGTGACAATAATGAATTTTTGAACTTATTTTCCTATATTATATTTAATCATATCTAATGGGCTATCTGAACAAGTGAACCAACCTTTTTTTTTTTTTACTAGAGTCCATTGAACATTCTTTGAAGTTGACCATGCTTAAAAGCTCTACGAGAGAAAGAACTTTCCAATTTTCCTCATCAAGCTATACAACTAATATTTACAACTATTATAGCTACCCATTTACAATTAATTGGATTTGTTTTAAAAAAACAAAAAAATATTAGCAAAATGAAGAAACTAGTTTAAAAAAAACAACCAAAAATAACTAAAACAAAAAAAAAAAACAAAAAAAAAAAAAACGCCGGAAAAAAAAAAATGCTTCAAATTAATGTGGGCCAGATTTGCTAGATTTTAGAACCAACCAAAAGAAAGAAAATATTAATAGAAAGTACGACACAAGATAAAACAGAACAAGATTAAGAAATAGAAAAGTCTAATACACAAGATGAATAGAAATTATTAAACAAGCTGAAAAGCAATAAACGGAATATAAAAAAACCAAAAAAACAAAAAAACATTGTCTTTGACAGTCTAGAAATACAGTAGTAGCAGAAACAAATAGAAATACAATGGTGCCACAATAGAAGAATCGCAATAGAAAAAACCACAATAGAAAGAAGAGAAATTAAAAACAGAAAGAAAGAAAAAGGAAAAAAAAGAAAAAAAGAGCAAAGAAATCAACAAACTAGGGTATCATGCCATTTAGTGATTAGAAATTGATCAACAGCAATATACAACACTAAGATTCCATAGAAACAAAATAAAATTATTTTCATAGAAAAAAAAAAAAATTGTGCTTATGCCTTGTTTCGTGTAGTATAATATTTGAGAATATCGGACCTATCATCATATAAATCTCTCAAGCTTCTTCCAACAAAATGCTTCAAGACGATTGGGATATCTGCAGGCCCTAGACAATAATCATAACCAACAAGGTTCCCATCTCTATCTTTTTCAAACATTGGTTCATACATAAGTTGTTGGGGAGTTAAATTAGAAAAAGCACCATAATTTGGGTTT
The DNA here is from genome assembly GCA_031124825.1 of Saccharomycopsis vini. Taxonomy (NCBI): domain Eukaryota; kingdom Fungi; phylum Ascomycota; class Saccharomycetes; order Ascoideales; family Saccharomycopsidaceae; genus Saccharomycopsis; species Saccharomycopsis vini. The sequence goes on from JASTUB010000041.1 coordinate 7,108, forward strand.
TTGCTCACTAACTGCAGCAATGTAAAACCTTTAAATGATGCATCTGGGTACTCGGCTTGATTCAATCTTGGATCATCATTTAAATGAGGAAGATTTTCTGGTCTGATGAATGTAGTATCAAACTCTATTATCTGTGTTTCTTCAAACGCTACTTTTCTCAGTTTGAATCTATCTTGTTTAACTCTTTCTGGAAAAGGGTCAGTTATTGATATTCCTTGATGCAATAATAAATTTCGTGATCTAAAAAAAGATAATATTCTGGAAATTGATATTATAGTATATTTGATCTCAGTTTTAAATTCCTCATCCACAACAATTTTGCATCCAGAAGGTAGCAAATTTGAACAATCATTATTCACCATCAATTCATTTAGCCCTTCATTTAATACATAAACTTCATCTGAATAAAGAACGTAAGCAGTTATGAAACCCATCAAGTATAAATATTTTGTTTGAGGAAAAATATGATCCAAGTATTTTCCCAAAAGTAAAAAGTAGCGATACAAAATTAATTCGACAATTGATAGTCTAGACTTTCTAGTTAATGCCAAGAAAGTATCAGGAGGTGTTACTTTTAAGTATCTAATGTATATATCATAATAAACTTTTGGATGCAAGTCAAATAGCTTTCCGTATGTATTGCCATTTTCTATTGACGGGAAAACTTCTTCTTCTAACCAAATCAAATATTCAATCAAATTATCAGAATACTTCAATAATATTGGAGTATCCAATTTACTTAAAAGATTTCTGAAGCTGGATAGTTTCTTGTGAAATTCATATAAACAACGAAAGTCATAAGGTGGAAAATAAACAGGAATCACGCTTAAATAAACCTGCCATTCAAAAAATTTTATCAAAATTAATTCTCTTGATGTGAAATTATCAAAATAGGTATAACCAGGTTCGAAAATATTTTTTCTGGAATCACTTAAATCTTTGTATTTCGGCAGTAGGTTCGCAGTCAGAGATCCATCAAAAGAATTTGATTTTTTGGGCAAAATTTGATCATTTGTAGGATAATATTTGTTTATCACATCAGAGATTTTATTACCATCTTCTTGATAACCATCTTTAGCAGGAAAATAAATTAAAGCTCGGTCACCATGTAAATACAACTCATGAATTATTGCTATTAATCCGCTTATATGGGTAATTCTAACAAAATAACCATGCTCACCATAGTCAGAACTTGAATAAAAAGTATTGGAAGTCATTAAATCAAGTAACATTCGATAGTCGCACTTATCCAAAGCTTCCTTCAAATGGCTCAAAGAGTGTGCATTATTGAGCAAAGCAATATTTTTCAATGGCCATACAACTTCACCAAGCTCACTATTAGGGTTCATTTTAAGACTCAAAGATGCACATGTTGTTAAATATCCTATACTCCAGGTTATTAACGAATGGAAATTGGCTAATCGTTTACCAGAAGCTTCACCTAATGCAGTGTTTCCCCACAAATTCCAAATGAACTCGATATATTTGACATAAGATGCGCCAATAATGGGCATTTTTAAGTTCCTAGAAACAAATGAAACAACCTCCTGGGTGAAATTTTCATTGTCACTCAACATCTCTATTCTATGAAGTTGGAAGCTTCTAGGTTGAGCTTCCCCAGAAGGTAACTTTCTGGTTTCATTAATCGAAACCTTGAATAACCTTGGCTTTGTAAAATGTTTACTTATAGTCCTTGTGGGGCTATATCTTGTAGGTATTGGCGGGGCAATTGGTGATACTGAAGGGTGAGGTGATACAGACAAGTCGTCTTGGCTTTGAAACGCTTTCATGTTAGCTTCTAAAATAACTTTTTTTTCAGCTTCACTAAGATCAATATATGAGCATCTCAATGTTCGAGCTCGATAACTGACGCAATGATGACATTCTGGTAATTCTTGACCGCATTTTATTCTTCGCTTTTTACATTGATTGCACCCATATTTTGAATTTGAGTGTTTTCGCCTAGTATGTGTTTTCTTTTTGGAAATACTAGAGCCTAAATTATCAATAATTGGTGGTGTTTGATTATCCATATTTTGTAAATTTTATTTGTATTACTGTTTCAAAATTTGAAGACATTTAGTGACGGAAACCACTCACAGTCAAAAAGAAGGAGCACTATTCCTATAACCCAAATCGACAAGCACTAATATCCTGAAGGAAAAAAAAAAAAAAAAAAAGCTAATAATAGAAAATGAAGTCACAAACAAGCACAAAATTAAAAATAAAAAGTGCGATTTGAACAAGGTCTTTCGAGGCAAGAGTTGTGCTTTTTAACAAGCTTTTAAAGCTAACAGTTAGTCAAAACACGTACCAATAGATGGAAAATTTCCGTGGAATATCAAAACTTAATTTGAAAAAAAAAAATAAAAAATGTACAAAAATCAATTCACCTTTGTGTTAACACAAATCTAAAGGTCACGATGTTTATAATGTCTTGATTCTAAAATAGGCCTTATTGCTTGTGTCTAATAAGTAGAAATATTGGTTTGTATACTTGTTGTTTAAAGTTAAGGAAGTCCAATTATTATTATTTTTTTTTTTTTTTTTTTTTTTTTTTTTACTATTGTTTTCAAATTCCTTGCCTCCAAAAAAAAAAATTTACCCACAAAAATAAAATTATAGAATTTTTTTTTTTTACCCACAAATTTGTGTTAAAATAAATATAAAAATAACCAAAACTGGGGGGTGCACACATCATGTGATATTCAAAAAAACAAAATAAATTGTTTTAAAAAAACAATAATTTGTGCAGTTATTTTTATTTTTGTTAACGGAATGCGGTTGCATACATCAACCAACCCACATTATCTGTCTTTATAAAAAATCTTTAACGGCTTTTGAGAAAAATTTATGGCTATATATTACATCTATCTATGGATATCCGTCGAGGAAATAGGCCAAAAATGGGCGTCTTTTTATCACCAAACAAGGGGTGGAGTTTTATGTAATTTGATTACATTAGTAATCGTTCTGGGCAGACTTTGAGTAATAAAAGACATGGACAAGAAACAGGAAAAATAGTAAGATTAGTAGTCTTGCTCATTACGATTGCACCTTGTTTGTGAAACATTTTCCTCTATAGACACGTGCACCCCGCATGACACAAAGAGACTTTTTTTTTTTAATTTTTTTTTATTTTTTTTTTTTTTTTTTTTTTTTGACGGGAGTTTTTTCAACAAGTACCGTGGGTCTCAGATCAACTAAATGTGAAACAGAAACCCTTGTCTATTATGGCTATTTATGGACTTGGCTTCTAGAAAGACCACATACAAAGATGTCTTTTTTCTCAGCTCAATAAAAATAACAATCAAAGTTACGTATTTTTATTTAGCAAAATCATATATATAAAAAAAAAGAGAAACAAGAACAAAAACATAAACAAAAAAAAAAAAAAAAAAAAAAAAAGAACAATATATAAAATAAAGTAAAATAAAAAAGCTTTTTTTTTTCGTTACATAAATAAATTATAATATACAGATATATGCGAATGTAAAGAGCGGTAAAATTGTACGATATGTTATAATATGTTGCAATGTTTGCTCTAGTTTATCGAGTTTATTTGCTTGAGTGCATCTTCTTCTTATTTTTCTTTCTTCTCTTGTCAATAATTGTTTGCTTGACACGATCTTCTTCATCTTCTCCCTCACGAGGCCTCTTCTTTGTTTTTTCAGGTTGATTTTTATTATCAGCACTTTTATTTGATTTTCTTTTTGAATCCTTTTTGTTGTCTTCGTCATCATCTCCGCCCATTTTTTTCATTTCAGCCAACTCCCTTGCACTTTTAACTTTATCTTTTCTTCTTTTGACAACTTTGGCATGTTCAATAGCAAATTCAACAATTAATCTTCTCTTGGTGGAGCCTTCGAAATTTACAAATTTTTGTTCTTCTTCGGTTAATCCAGTTAAAACTTCTTCTTTAGTAACTTCATGACAATTCAAATATCTAAGAGCCATCAATGCATGCTTATGATCTTTAAATTCAAGGAAACCATACCCTTTACTTCTACCAGCTTCACCACCAGCATTGACTTCCACCAAAACTTTCGCTTGTCTCACCACACCTTTCTTTTTTGACTTTTTGGAGTCCGGCGCTTCAAGACTGTTTTGCTGTTTATGTTTAGTAGATCTAATAATTTCTTCTTGAGTCAAAGGTTGTCTAAGTTCTTGTTTAACTTCTTTGGCAAATTCAACAACTGCTTTTCTTCCCAACGCTTTCAATGATTTTTCAGTCAATACTCTTGGCAAGTTTCTAATGGCTAATCTGGTCAAGGATAAATGTAAAGATGGATTTTTGTTCAATTGTTCAATTCTCAATTTGTATGATTTTTCTCTGACTTCTAAATCAGCTTTGTTCAACAAAGATGCAAGTTTGGAAGTCGGTTGAATTCTACCTTCATTTAATAAAAATAAGTTACGTCTATCTAGTTTCTCTGTTTCCTTTCCTAAAAGTTTTGCTCTTTTTTCAGCATTTTTATCTTTAAGAATGTTTGCTCTTTCTCTATTCACCGCGGATGAAATTGACAAAATTCTACCATCGAATACATAAGCAGGAGGAACATCATCTGAAAGTAATAAGGAAGCTGATGAGTGTGACATATCTGGTGCATTTCCTAAACAGAGGTCAAAAGCTTCTTTGGTGGTAAATGCAACAAACCCTGTACCTTTAGCAAGACCTGATTCCTTATCAACCACTGGCAAAGCATATTTCACTGGTCCAAATTGTGAAAAATGTTCCGAAAGACCTTCTTTAGTAGTATCGTAAGGCAAATTACGAATAAATACAGTGTAAGGCTCTTGTTTATTAGCTTTTGGCCTTTCAGGTTTGTTTTCCTCTTGTTCCTCTTCTTTTATTTCTTTTTCTTCATTATCATCATCACTGTCACTATCGTCATCACTACCATTATTGTTTTTGTCATCATCATCATCTTCTACTCTTTCTCTTTTGGTTTTATCTCTTTTACTAACTTCTTTTTCAATTTCACCTTTCTTTTCTTTGAACTTATCCCATACACTTTTTTCTAAAGCAAATCCGACACTAACTTCTCTGCCGCCAAGTTTCAATCCTTTTGACTTTTCAACAGCCGTTACAGCAGCACTATATTTTTTCATTTGTACAAAACCAAACCCCGACATTTTCCCGTCTTTCTTTCTTGGAATAATACATTCAGTAATAGTCCCATATCTTTGAAAATGCTTTTTCAAATCATTTGGGTCACGAATAGACCAAGGAAGATTACGTATTATCAATCTAGATCTTTTTTCTTCTACTGCTTGCTTCTTGACAAAATCTTCTTCATTTCCACTGAAGCTTTCATCAATTTCTTTTTCTTCTTCTTGATCTTCTTCATCATCATTTTCTTCAACATCTGAATCGGCCAAAGGATCACTCGTCTTTTTTGTTTTTCTTTCTCTTCTCTTGGCAAAATCCACTCTCAACAATCTTCCTTTGAAAGGCTTCTTTCTACTTTGTTCTAAAGTCAGTTGAGCATCTTCTTCTAATGCAAAGTTAACAAAACCAAACCCTCTTGATTGTTTTTCATTATCAGTAACAACAACAGCATGTCTGATCGGAGCAAATTGAGAGAAAAAATCAGATAATTCATCAGATGTAGCATCAAATGGGATTTGACGAATAAACAATGTCTTTTTATCTAAGCCTGAGTCCTTAGGATTCTTTTCTTTTGATTCAGACATTATAATTATTGATTTTTTTTTTCTTTTTTTATTTATTCTTGAAAAGCTATATGTATGAGATACAGTATATATATTTAAAAAATTTTCATACATAATATTTCATCTAAAAAAAGAAAAAAAATTTTTATATGTACACCAAAATGACGGATACAACGCTTGTTTTGTGTAAGAAAATTTCGGAACTTGTTTGTCACATGCGTCTTCACGTTTCACTACCGGTAGAATATACCGAGCTTCTCTTTAATTAATTTCCTTTATGTTTTATCAATTATTTTTACCTTTGATGTAGAGCCTTCATGACTAGATAATATATATATAATTAGAATTACGTCTAGTATATATTGATTTGTTGTGTCATGTAAAGTTTCCAGATGTCCAGAGAAAAAACGAAACAAAGAAAATCAAGTAAAATTAACTCAAATCAAATCAAACAGATAAGCCAAACATTTTTTTTTTTTTTTTTTTTTGGAAAGCAGTCACTGACACTTTTATGGAAGTAAATCTATGGCTGGCGTGCCATTTGGAAGTGAGGATATTTACAGTAATTACTATCAAAATAGGAATCTTGAACTGTTGGAACAACCCATCTCGCTCAAACACACTTAGTCACGGATTAGTAATAAGCTAATTAGAAAAGAATATTCCTGGAGAAAATCACACCCCACATCATACTTTACACCCCCGCAGCTCATCTCATCTCATCTTTGGTATTGGGGCCGGGTGATGTATTTTAGAAGTATGGCTCAGCTACTACACCCACACCGCAGTTAATACTCACTCAAAAGTCTCTCCTGTTCGTCTCTTTCTCCCTCTTTGACTGGGTGCCAAACTATGCTTAGCACACGCAAAGGCCATCGCGGGCATCGATGACTTTTTTTTTTCATTCAGTTTTTTTCTCTCACCGTTCAATTATCATCCTGTTCTTCTCTCTGAATAATATCTCTGTTAGCTCGCTAATACTATACATGAGAATTTAGTAATATATATATATGTATATATATTAATATATATAATAGTTATATATACTTATACATAAAGAGTTGGATTCTTTTTCTTGGCTTATTTTTGTATTTTCTCTTTGATTTAATATATCACAAAAAGTATTGGTGGTTTTTTACAACTGATCCAGATAACCCTTACATCATCACCAAGAAGCATACTCACTACTCTCGCCCACTCTTTTTTTTTTTTTTTTTAATTTTCTGCTAATTCCTTAATTATTTTTTCAGTGGCTCGTTTTTTTATTTTTATTTTTATTTTTATTTTTATATTATTTTTGGGATTTTTTTTTTAAATTGGTTTAGCTTATCAGTCATTTCCATATTATATTCATTTGACTCTCACGATCTTTTGATTTGAATCTGATTTGGAAAGGTCCGCTTTATTGGTGTCAGATATAATTGCTTTGGTTACTCTTTTGTTTCTTATTTTTAGTTGTTATTTCAGCTCAACAGCTTTTCTCTCATCTTAACGACTAGTTAGTGTTACACACGTATTTTGTGCAGGTTGTTTCTGTGGGTGTCGTATTGCTCATAGTAAAAAAAAAAAAAAAAAGTCGCCGATTTTTTTTTCAGCTCATCTCATCGAACGGACATTGTCTTCATCAGAGGGAAAACTATCACTTTGAAAATCGGTATTTAACAAAATTAAAACAAATAAAGACATTGACTAAAAATAATTTACTGAAATAAAAAAAGAGAAAAAAAAAGAAAAAAAAAAATTGCTATTGAATAAGAAAAGGAAAAAATATATCCATTGCAATGATGGCTGCCTCCACACACAAATCATCTACTACGACCACATCTCAATTTTCCCCAGTGAGCTTGGACCCATCATCACCTGCTTTTAGCTCTTCTTCTACAATATCTCCACGTTCAAGCAGTAGCGCTGGCGCTCCTACTCCCAATACCTCTACAACCAAAAAGCCTTCAAACATTAACAGTACTGCTGTTAGTTCCACCAGAACTTTTTCAAGAACCCCGTCTTCTTGGGATCCTCAAGATGATATGCTTTTGAGGCATCTTAAAGAACAACAGAAATTAGGATGGAAAGAAATATCTTCCCATTTTTCCCATAGAACTCCAAATGCGTGTCAATTCCGATGGAGAAGATTGAAATCGGGAGTTTTAAAACACACTACTCCCGCTACATCGGCCAACATTCTACCAATAAATATTGATGCAACTAGCTCAAAGAAATCGGGATCATCAAGCTCTACTTCTAGGGCTACCACTACTAATAATATCTCATCTACTTTAAGTATTACTGCTAATTCAATCAAACAAGAGGTTGTAAATAAATTCAAGTCGAAATCTGCTGTAGCAGTGGATGATTCTTCTTACATACCTCCGCCAAATTATACACAGTGGAGCTTCACGGCAACACCTGCGGGTTTACCGTCAGCTTTTAATTCTGCAACCAGTACAACAGTTACGCAAAATTTATCCAACTCTAATTTAGTCGACTCTTTATCAAACAGCATATCATCCTTGAATTCACTTGATTCTATGACCTCAAATGGCACACCGAGTATCAATAAGCTACCCTTTTTTTCAACACCGAGTACATTCATAGAGCCTTGGTCAAAAGCAGAAGATGACATTTTAAAAACAAGAAATAGTGATCTTTCTTTGACAGAATTGAGTATTTTGATGCCGCACAGAACTGAGGAAGAAATCATTGGCCGTAGTAAATCACTTGGAGTAAATATTTTGAAAGTCCCAATCAATACCACATATATTGATTCTGGAAATAATAGCAATGGCACAAATTTCAATGGTATTAGTACCATTAATGACTATAGCCGAGATTCAAGATTGAGTTCTTTGATAGAGTATCGCCCTATTTCACGAACTATGAGTGCATCCTCCGAGGTTTCATCTAGCTCGCTTACATCTTCAGCTTTTTCAACAAAAAATCTTCATAACAATAGCATCTCTACTTCTACTGCTGCCGCTTCCACTGTAACTTCTATTACAAGCAATTCTGTCCTTTCTTTCACTCGCCGACCAGTGGGTATAGAAACACCTTCTGTGTCATCTTCTTTGGCTCAACAGTTAAAAAAAGACAACAAGGAATCAGAACTTGGTCGGCATGGGACCACCCCTTCATTAGTGGCAAATAACTTGAGTCTTTTGAACATGGGTGAAGCATCTAGCACGAGTTCTTTCGGCATAAAAATGCCCACTGATACTAGTAATAACAGTATTAAAACTGTTACAAGTAGTGCTTCTGTTACTGATTGTGGTGAATCTGCGGCAAGCATGGAAGATAAAACAACCCAGTCTTCACTAAAAACTACTAGAGGCAAGGTATATGAATAACCTAAAGTTTATTATTGTTTGTAATTGTGAAACAAAAAAAAAAAAAAAAAGAAAAAAAAATGCAATACAGTGGGGCTTTTTTATGCTTTCTCAAAAAGCGCATCTATTTCAGTTATATTTTAACTGCTTTCTTTACAAACCCAAACTTGATTGTGGATCATACATATATATATTTCTTTGTCAAGGCTGCCTTTCAAAAGCGAAAAAAAACAAAAGGAATAAAAAAAAAAAAAAAAATAAAAAATAAAAAAAAAAAAAAACTTTGCTTTATTCTGTGCATTTCAATTTTTTTTGTTTAATATTAGAAAAATGTATCTTCTCTTTATTTTTGCTTTCTCATTATTGCTTTTTCGTTTGTTTTTTTTCGTTCTACACTGTTATTGTTACTTTCAAGCCCTGCTAAAACTATATATTTATAACCAAAACATTATATACAAACTTCGGAATCTTTGTGTTAATATCTAAATTCATATTTTTCTTAAAACAGTAGCTACTCTAAAAGTAAAGATAAAGATTTTCAATTGGCTTTGTTTGAGGATAGTGTATGCATATTGATGTCTCTCAACGTATTGGGCTTGTGCAAGTATGCGAGTTACGTAGCTCTGATACCCGAAAAAGAAGTTGATGGTTACAATAGCGGGATTTGTGATTGGATGAGAGGGAAAAAAAAATCAATTATGGGAGAAAGAAAAAAACAGATAGAAAAAAAATTATTATGAGGCTGCACACACATTGAATATATTGAATACCAATAAACACCATTTTAACAAACAACAATATATAACATTATCAAAAATGTCTATCACACCTCCAAGTACAACTTATCCAGTATGTTTAATATTTTTTGCGGTGATCGTTTATGTGAATGTTTTTTTGTTTTTTTTTTTTTAATTTATTTTTCAAATCTTTGACTTTAACGTTCACCTTTTTCAATGTTTTTTACCCCTCAAAGTCAAAACCAAAATCAAATGATTGATTTTTGACTTAGTTACAATTATTATTTGTTTTGTTTTTTTTTTTGTTTTTTTTTTGTTTCTTTGTTTGATACTAACATATCCTCACTTCATTTCAGAGAATTGATTCCGATCCAGAATTTTCTAAAGTTGTGAAATACTTTCGTCCATCTGATTACGGTGTCATTGGATTTTCAACTGTACTTTTCCCAACATTAGTCTATCTTTTTGAGAAATCTGAACCAACCAATGGTAAATTTTTCCGTCCTGTTCCACATTCAATTCTCAGACTTTCCACCCTTTTAGGTGCCGCTGGTGGATTTTTCATTGCTTACAATCGTTCCACTAAAAGATTCTGGGGCTGGGAAGAAAATGCAGCAGAAATGACAAAATATAAACAAGAAATAAAAAATAATTTACTCAAAGGTGAACCAGTACATGGCAAATCACAATTGGACCCTTGGTTGCAAGATGTTGCCAACAGAAACAGTCAAAACTCTCAACTCTTTTTAAGTTTAGTTCCTTGGTTCAATGTAGTTAAACACCCATATCACGGTAATGATCAATTAATTGAAGAAGTTAAAGCGGAAATCAAAAATGAACAACAACAACAATAATTGACAAGCACAACAGAACACAAATTGACTTTTACTGTTTATTTCATTTCATCCTCTTTTCATTCACCTCCCCTTCTTCATCATTGTTCCTGATTCATCTAATCTCATCACATCATATTTCATCTCATCACATTCCTCTCTTTTCCTTGTCATCATAAAATTATATATGTATATTCATTTGTCAAATTATTGATCTATTTACATATACCTCCGTCTTGTCTGTCTCCTTCTTTTTCACTACCTCGTATGTTTTTCGAACATAAATGAAGTTTCAAGTCTTTGAGTGTTTTTTCGGCGCCAGTTAAACAGCAAGGACTTACAAGAACAAGAAAAGAAAAAAAAAATAAAAAAAAAAGAAAAAAAAAAGATAGCACGATTTGTATGATATGGAAACCTTTCTTAATTCATTTTATTTTATTTTAACATATATATTCATTTGACTTCATACTTATCCAATCAATGGGTGACTAAATTATTATTGAAAAATGGTATCTTATGAACGAAGTCAGTTGTTAATTTTCCATTTTTTTTTTTTTTTTTTTTTTTTTCTTCATTTTTTACTGTAGAAAATAAAATATTCGTAATATTTTCGATTTGTCTAATTTTTTTTTTCGTGGATTCGTTCAATTTTTGGCCATTTTACCTTTTTTTTTCTTTTTTTTTTTCTTCAGCAGCTAAGCTATAATATAAGTTCAAATTCAAGTCTTTTTATTTTTTTTTGTAATTATCAATATTGAATTGTGACTTAATGAATAAAGTGGCTAATTACTGCACATTTATTCACCCAACCAAATACTTCATATTATTAATTTTTTTTGGTTGAGGGATGATGATGAAATGATGATAATTCACTTCTAGCGCTGAACGTTCGAGTTGGCGTATAGCATATATTGTGTTTATATTATTAGACATAAAAGCTAATCTTATAGTAATAGAAAAGACTAAAAGCTGGAGTACCTAAAATAAAGAAAAATAAAACAAAATAAAACAAAACAAAACAAAAACAAAGAAGTACATCCTAAAAATGCATTTATACTAAATAGCTTTTTCGAGACATGATCTTCTCCAGAAACTCTGAGTAAAATCAAATATAATATAATTGTTACCTCATTTCTTTCTTTCATCCTGTTTCTCGAAGAATTTATAACAAAGAGCTTACTATCTCCAGAACCAAGGTCGTGAGCAATGAAGTCACTGCTGATTTTCCATTGTCGGTAGTAAGTCTACTAGAAACAGCGCCACTAATCAGCTCAGAGTTGTTAGTGGTTTCAGTTAAGGTAAAATTAACAGATGGCTCAGATTCGTCATATTTACCGTTCCAGCAATATTCCTTGAAACACTCTTGACATTGCTTGGTTTGAGTCAATCCTAGCCTTTCTTCGGATCTTCTAATGATCGCGCAGCTGACACAAGCTTTCCATTTTTTATCCAATGTCATATTATTACGACTAGCAACTTCAAACCCATTTTGAATCGTTCCCAATTTTTCATCTTCGTCATAAGTCATTTTGAAAGTTGATGTATTAGACCAATAAGAAAAAGGACGGTTAGCAATATAAACCACTAATGGTGGAATGTTATTTAAATCTGTCAAGTTTGAAGAATTACAACCAAAAAAAGTTGGCTTGGCAGTAAGATTCATTGCACGAAAGGTATTCTGATCTGGGACATATGGAAATGCTGCTCCACGAGCAAATTGCCGGTCATAAGTGTAGACTAATGAAGTGCCATTTGGCCAATTTTCGGAAGTGTCTGCAGAATTATCAAAAGCAAAAACTACATCCACATTACGCTTTGGTTCAATTAAAGGCGCCAACGGAACATTTTGTAAATCTTCACCACCATCAACCAAATACAAATGCAGGGTATTTGTCAAATTCTGGGCAGACCCAAATTTAGTTTTGTAGAAAGGATTGGGTGTATAGTCTGCAATATCATTATTATTTTCGTCGATCTCACTTAAGATATTACTTGCTAAGTTATAAAGCCTGCCACTTAAGCCAGTTGCATTCAATTGTAACAAAAATTGATTAAATAAACTGGAAGAAGTGCCCATTATAAATCCAGCATTATCAAACCCCCCGATACATTTGTTGGTTTGATTTGGGTGCCCATCAGTCATGTTGGTTCCTAAATATTTGATATCAGCAAATGAATGCAAATACGAGTCCCAAGAACCCATTTCAAAAGGATTGAATTCAAAAACTGTCGAATTGGTACTGATGATCTTAGTATTAGGGTATCTGCCATCAGCAATGGAAATTGGAAAAGGCATTTCTCCCTTTTGGAAAACTTGAGCGCCTCGAAGAGTTGAGAAAGTTAAAGCAGCACCATGCAAACTGTCATTGAAAAATTGATGAGATAAAGCTCTAGACCAAATATCAGTGAGAGAGATATTAAAACCAGCGTCTTCTTTGGCTGTAATATCATCATAGATGTCATTAAATACAGAAACACTTTTCAAGAGGTTAACACCGCCTGGATTATAAATGGCTTTACTTAAATCCCAAATAGACCCACCTGCTAAAATATCCTGAACGGATGTGAAGTTATTCATTGCAATAGTTCCGGTAAGCCAATTACCTCCTGATAAACCTGCTAAATAGGTGGTGCTTTGAAGCAACCCACCAAGACCGTTTGCAAAGGCACCATCTGTACGATTATCAAGACTAGATAATTGCCCAGCGCCAACAGTCATTGCTCTATAACCACCACCAGAGAAAGCGAGACCAATACTAATTGATTTGTTAAGCTGGTCAAAGAAACTGTCAACATCGAAATCAGTTAAGGAATTATTATAAGTCAAGAAATTTTTCAAGTTTTGGTCAGTGACACTATGTCTAGTTTTAAGCCAGTTTGTTTCATTGACACTTAAACTCGAAGCATTTCTCACTAATGAACTATTTGAAGCAGGACATTGAATGACACCTGGTGCATAGCTATCTGTTGGTGACCAAGAAAACGTCGCTTTCAAAAGACTTAACAATAGTATTAAAACTAACATTTATTTATATATTTATTGGTAAAATATTCACTTATTTATTGGTTTCTTCTTTCCTAATTAAGAAGATCTTAACCCAGTCCATTTTCTGAAGAGTTGAGAAGCTTTTATTAATTATTTTTACTTTGCTTTTGATGTTTTTTTTTTTTTTTTTTTTTTTTTTTTCTTTTTCTTTTGCTTTGCTTTGCTTTGCTTTAATTTTCCAAGGAGGAGTATAATAAAAGAATTAAGGTAAATTTATGATTATTCACCAATTTTAAATAAATAGAAAAAAAAAAAAAAAAAAAAAAAAGAACAACTGAACATTTTAAGATCTGCAAAGAAACAAAATGTTTTATTCTTATCTCTGCTTTGAATTAGGGAAAGACTGCAAGCTCATTTTGTAATTCCCTTGACATGATGATGATGATTACCTTCCCTTTACAGCATGCATGCGGGGTTTGCTCTATTTCTGGAAGGTAAGAATCAAAGGCAAAAAAATTGAAATTTTTTGGAATTTTTGTATTTCACTATGATTATTTAATATGAAATTAATATTAATTTTACATCTTAGAGCTTCATATAAAATAGTATTGAATATTTGATCTTAATCTATATTTTTAATTTTATATTTTATAAACCAATATGATTACTCTATATTTGATTTGAATATATAAATTAAAAATATGTGAAAAATTAAATTGTAAGTATAAACCTGATCTTTATCATGATTTTAAAATTTAATTCATGACTATATGAAAACTATTGAATAGCATTAAATTTAGAGAGTAAAAATATATGAGCAAATATGAAAAATATTTAAATTTAGTTATACTACCATTAGAAGAACAATTTATCCAGAAAGTTTTAGAATATTTATCAAGCCAAATTAGAGATGATTGATCGAAGAAGACAAACTCTTCATCATGTGTGGAGGAAAATGATACTATCAGAAAACAAAAAGATAAAGAAATCATCATGAATTAGCAGCAGAAGATGTAGAAGAAATAGGCTATAGGACAAATTATATTAAATTTAAATATATGTATTTTTAATGTGATTACTCCAGAAATTAATTTTTCATTAGAATATGACGAACATATTGGAGTAATATTTAATTTAACAAAACCAAGATATAATAAAACATGTATAGCACATTCTCTCTATCAAAATGAAAGGGAAAGTAAATATAAATTCATGTATCTTTTGATCCTAAAAGATCAAAGACATATACCATACTTAGCATGTGCTTGCTTTATTTATGATGAAATGTACTAGAATAGGAGAGTTATGTGCTCCAAAAAGCTATAAAATATTTGCCTAAATTTTTTATAAAAACTCATTTCAACTTTTTGAGGCTATCTTACCTGTCTTGCTTTTTCTGGCTGAACCCATAGATCATCTAATCACTCATTTAATCACTCAATTCTTTTTTACACAAGATTTTTGGATTTTGTATAGTTTTTAGATCCGTAACAAAACTCAATAACATTATTGAAGCTTTTTTCAAAGAAACTTTAGTTGTTTTGTTTCTTTGTTAGCTCGAATTTTTTTTGAAGGAAACTTTACCTTGTTTTTCTTTATAATTGAGTATATATATAGTCAGTTCCCCGAAAAGTCGGGGAGAAGGCAAATACTATATTTGAGCTTACGGCTAACTGCGCAAGCTAGGCTTATATATCAATAAAAATCTTCTTTGGTTCTTTAAATAGTTTCTTCAACAGCTGATATTAACGCTCCACTTATTCTAAACAATCCAAACGACAGATTAGGTAAAAATGCTTTGCTTGAGAAAAAGCTTCTTGTTTTGCATCGTGTTGCATGTTGATGAAAAGAATAGGCTCCTAAATTCCGCTGTTTTAATATGCTGCCATTTGATAATAGATCAAAGACTTTTTCAGTGAAGGGGGGTCACTTTATCTATTGTTGCCCCTTTAATTTTATTAGTATAATAAACATATTTTATTATATTTAAATTTACCAATCAATGAAATTTTCTGACTTTTGGTATTGAGGATTGTTGAGTTGTTATTTAATCCGAATTTATAGAATAGAACTGGCTTTTAAGATTTGATTGATCAACAATAAACAGTCTTCCGGTATGATATCCGCCGCGCATGTGAATAATGTTCGAAATTAAGGAAAATATTGCGTAAAACCTTATTAGTATATAATGACAATATGACTTAAAATATGACTTAAAATAACACATATTCAAAAATTCATGATGAATAACGTGAATTTAAGTAATATAATCTGATTCAAAAAATATGTCAGTATCTATATATAGACACACATGTATATGGGGTAGGTGACAGTTTTTGTCTCTCTTTTCTTTTCTTTTTTTTTTTTTTTTTTTTTTTTTTTGAGTGGAAGAGCGTGTGAAATGAGCGACAGCATCAAATAATTATTACTTTGCAGAATCAAAGTATCTTGTTAACGGCGATCAATAGGTGGGTTTCTTTTATGGGCTATGAAGGTTGTCCTGTGTCGCAGGTTTGTGCATACATAACTCAACATGTTGATTTGATGAGGAGATTGTTCATCTATCTCTATGGGGACAATTATAATACAATAGTAAGTAGAAAAATACAATATAAAACTTTATGATTATAGTCCCTATAAGGAATTGAAAGCGTTTTGACATTTTCATTTTTTTAACATTCTTTATGTTCGTGTGAAAAAAAAAACAAAAAAAAAAACAAAAAAAAAACAGAAAAACAAACAAACAATGTATCATATTCTCTATGTGAAAATATTTCCGTTTGACTTTCTCTTACTATATATGCATTGAAGAAAAATATAAAAGAAAAAATTTAATTATTTGATCATTTGTTTATAAGTATGCTTATGACTTCAAATACAATATTAACAAATTGAAATTTACAAAAAAATAACACCACATTAGAAAATGTTAAAAGATAATGAAAGGTTCTAACCAGAAAAGTCATAAAGTCATAGATCGCAAAAAAATGTATCTAAAGAAAAATCAAGATATAATTTCTATATTTTATTTCTAATTTTTTTTTTTTCTTTTTTTTTTAGTTCGTTTACCAAGTTCAAATCAAAGAACTTGCAACCAATAAAATTAAAGTTGAGAATAATAAAGTGATTGTTGATTTCCCACTATTGGACATAAGTCTATTGGAAGCGGCTCCACTGATAGAGGTAGTATTTTCTTCAGGACCATCGGTGGTTCCAGTCATGGTGAAATTAACATCTGGTGTGGATTCGTCGTATTGACCGTTCCAACAATATTCGCTGAAACATTCTTCACATTGAGTAGTTTGATTCAATCCTAATCTTTCTTCAGATCTTCTAATGATTGCACAACTAACACAAGCTTTCCAATCTTCATCCAATGTCATATTATAACGACTGGCAACTTCAAACCCATTTTGGATCATTCCCAATTTTTCATCTTCATCATAAGTCATTTTGAAAGTTGATGTATTAGACCAATAAGAAAAAGGACGGTTAGCAATATAAACCACTAATGGTGGAATGTTATTTAAATCTGTCAAGTTTGAAGAATCACAACCAAAGAAAACTGGTCTGGCAGTCAAATTCAGAGCAAGGAAAGTGTTCACATCTGGAACATATGGGAATGCTGCTCCTTGAGAAAATTGTCTTTCATAAGTATAAACTAAAGAAGCACCACTTGGCCAATATTGGTCAGTATCAGCAGAATTATCAAAAGCAAAAACAACATCTACCTCACGCTTTGGTTCGATCAATGGTGCTAATGGAACGTTTTCATCATCTTCACCACCGTCAACCAAGTATAAGTTCAAAGAATCGACTAAGGACTGAGAAGTACCATATTTAGTTTTATAGAAAGGATTTGGAGTATAATCTGCAATATCATTATCATCGGAATCAAGGTTACTTAAAATGTGGTTGGCCAATGTATAGAGCTCACCACTCAAACCAGTTGAGTTCAATTGTAACAAAAATTGATTGAACAAAGTGGATGAAGTGCCCATTATAAACCCAGCATTATCGAAACCAGCAATACATTTATCAGTAGCATTTGGATAGCCATTAGTCATGTTTGTTCCTAAGTACTTGATGTCAGCAAAAGCGTGCAAATATGAGTCCCAAGAACCCATTTCAAAAGGGTTGAATTCGAATAAAGTTGAATTTGTGTTAATAACCTTAGTACCAGGATATCTACCATCGGCAACAGAAATTGGGAAAGGCATTTCTCCATTTTGGAATACTTCAGCATCTCGAAGAGTTGAGAAAGTCATAGCAGCGCCATGCAAACTGTCATTGAAAAATTGATGAGATAAAGCTCTAGCCCAAATATCAGTAAGAGAAATATTAAAACCAGCGTCTTCTTTGGCTTCAATATCATCATAAATGTCATCAAAAATAGACGCACTTTTGAAAATATTAATTCCACCTGGATTATAAATTGCTTCACTTAAATCCCAAATGGATCCGCCGGCTAAAATATCTTGAACGGATGTGAAGTTATTCATTGCGATAGTTCCGGTAAGCCAATTACCTCCTGATAAACCTGCTAAATATGTGGCACTTTGAAGCAACCCACCAAGACCATGTTCAAAAGCACCATCAGTACGATTATCAAGACTTGATAATTGTCCGGCACCACAAGTCATTGCTCTGTAGCCACCCCCGGAGAATGCAATACCAATACTAATTGATTTGTTAAGCTGGTCAAAGAAACTGTCAACATCGAAATCAGTTAAGGAATTATTATAAGTCAAGAAATTTTTCAAGTTTTGGTCAGTGACACTATGTCTAGTTTTAAGCCAGTTTGTTTCATTGACACTTAAACTCGAAGCATTTCTCACTAATGAACTATTTGAAGCAGGACATTGAATGACACCTGGTGCATAGCTATCTGTTGGTGACCAAGCAAGAACAGTTTTAATAACAGTCAATAAAACTATTAAATTTACCATTTTTTTTCTTTTTTTTTTTTTTTTTTTTTGTTATCAGTTGTTGTTTAATTTTTCTTTTGGTTATTTTAAGGAAGATAAGGCTAGCGGAAATAAACAGTTTTTATAGGTATTTTTGTTTGATTTTTCTTCGGAACATTTATTTGGTTTTTTGTTTTTTGTTTTTTTTTTTCACTGAATTTTGACCGATCCGATTTTGACAGTCGCTTACGGTTTTTCTCAAATAGGAAAGTGAATGGGCGGGTAAACATTTAAATATAAAAAATCGTAACAAAAAAGACAATTTTTGCATATATTTTGCTTGTTTTCTCTAATCTTATTTTGTTGTATTGTACTGTTTGTTTTTTTGTTTTTTATTTGTTTTTTTTTGGTATTCTTTATTATTCGCGAGACATTGAATATATAGTTAAAAATAAAATAAAATAGATTTTATTAACATTGAGGCTATCCTATTATATAAATGCATTTATAATATTACTATTATTGGCTTACACAATGTCAAATAAATTTATTTCGCCTGAGTCAATTACATTTTACCGTATTATGGGATAAAAAAAATAATGTTTAACATTTTTGAGGTATACCTCAAAAATGCATTATATGGTCGGCACAGAAAAAAAATTGACATTCTGCAAAGACATCTTCCGCAAAGGCGCAATAAATTTTTACAGTAATGTAAATGAAAAATAAAGATTCCAGTGGTTGAACTAATGGCGATTATTTGGAAAACGCGATTTTTTTTTATTTTTTTTTTTTTGCTGAAGCAGTTTTTTACTTGCAGAAGTACATTACAGAAACGCAAATTTTTTTTCTTACAGATGCGCAATTTTTTACTTGCAGAACGTCAATTTTTTCCCTGTATTGACTAAACAATTTCAAAATAAACAAATAATCTTGGCTAGCAGTTGACTCAGTTTTTTTTTTTTTTTTTTTTTTTTTTTTTTTTCAATTTTTAGTTTTCAAATCAAGAGTGCCACATATTAAAAAAAAAAAAAAAAAATCAATGCAAATATATCAAGAGCGTTTATAGTAAGTGTATTTGAGATCTATTTACTTAATGAATTTACAGTATATTTGAAAACTATTTGCTTAATGAATTTAAAGTGTATTTGAAATTTATTTGCGAGATGAGTTGACACACTTGTATACATATAAAGTGCTTGCATTTTTAATTCATACTAAATAGTAGATAATTTTCATATTAAAAAAGAAAAAAACAAAAAAAAAATTCATCACACTGCACGTGCCATTTTGTACTGTAGAAGGTCCGAGATTTGGTGTGAAAAAAGTATTTTTACAGGTTTATATGAATTTGAAAAAAAATAATTACCAATTGGTCTAAATAATTACCAATTGGTCAATTGGTAGTTATTTTTTTTCAAAAATTTTTTTCAACCCTTAAGGGCCCTTTATCCGCTGAGTCTGGAGCCTTGTATTTAAATTAAGGATATGTCGACCGACCGGTTTCTCACACTATTATGTAAGCTGGACAAAGTAAAAATGCACTTTTAGTGCGTAATAAAAGCGTAAAAACTATTCAGGCTCTAATTTTGTCACCTTTAGTTCATAAAAAATCCTTTCCGCAAAAATAAGAGCACTCAGTTTGAGTATGCTTGTGCTTAATTGATTTCCAACAGAGTTTTTTTTTTTTTTTTTTTTTTTTTTATCGAAATACCAAGGATGAACTATTTATAGATAAGAAAATAAAATATATACAATAAAAAGAAATATACATGATTGAATTTGCTCAACTTAAAGATCTAAAAACAAAAATATACTCTTCAACTAATAAAATTCTTTCCGCAAAAATAGGAGCACTTAAAGACGGCTAAACTAGAGCTGAACAACTTCTCCAGCTTACATAATAGTGTGAGAAATCGGCTGGTCGACTCAGCGGATAACTGGTTCTAAATAAAATAAGTGTCTCCAAACTTTTTTTTTTATTTTATTTTTTTTTTTTTTTATTTTTTTTGCCTTTAAAATTCTCAAAAGATCTTCACCATTTCCTCATTGGCCGATGCACTTATCTGTGCGCTTGCATCTACAGACAGGTTAGATCCCTTGACAAGTTGTCTGAACATTTAATGTCCTTTCACAAAGTTTCTTCTCTCAGCTGGTGCCCACCCCCTATCTTTACTCAATGACAAGTTAACTCTCCGTAAATAAAATATAAGGTCTTGGATTTTGCTCTTCTCTTTTACCAATTTTTTTTTTTCTCTCTTAGCTACTAATTCTACTTCTTCTTGATTAATGGCAGACGACTTTTTTAATTCTATCTAGATATAGATTTATACTTTCAATTATCCATCGACTCCCATGTCACTTTCGCTTTCAGCAACAATTGATCGTGCTATTATCTCCGTTAAATTTAAACTTGATTCACTACCAACTGGTCCCAAAGATGTCTCACCGTGATCTCACGTCTCCAACTCATGATTCGCCAAATTTAATTGTGAAATCTACAGGTTCAAATCTGCAATCAAACAGCCCAAACTCGAAATCTCCAGGTTACAGAAATACTAATTCTAAAAAAACATATACAAATGATCAAAACCCAACATTATACAAAAGATGGACAGTAAAAATGACCAATGAATTTAGCCGCTTGTTAATTAAATATAGAAATCAAAGAATAGATCAAACAAATAGTTTTACCAACTTTGGATTTCGAGAAATGCAACATGAATTAAAACAAATTTTTCCTGATCAATCAGAAATGAAAAAATTTGAGATCAAGAAACTTCGTGAAAAATTAAAGCAAATGAATAATGAAATCTTAGTATTCAAAAAGTTCTTACTCAATGAAACAATGGTTATGTGGAATATAAGTGAAGGAAAACTTTATCTTGGCAATCCTTCAAAAATAGAAGAACTTAAAAAGACAACCTCAAACGGTGACCATCCTGCTTTATCTTGGAATAATATCAGAAGATACATATCCGGTAATTGTCATTATATTTATTTGCATTGCACTCAATTTTTTATCGATTATGATGATCAAGAAATCAAAATTTCTGATTTATTTTTAAACTTGAGTCTTCGAAAAGCTTTTGATCCTGCAGATGTAAACACAATTATCAAAACTATCCAAGAAACCACTGATGATGACATAAATGTATTAGACAGTGAAGATGTCAGCATTTATAATGTTTCAATTTATGGCTCACCTAAAGAGCAAAATAGCTATGAGCCATTATCTTCAGCACAAGAAACTCAAAATCCCAGATTACCATCTAATTACATTCCTATGCAGCAAAATTTACAATTTCAACCACATCATATGATGACCCCAATGATAGCACAACCCCAGTATTACTTTGATAGCGTTCTTCAGCCAGTATTATATCATCCAATGAGACCTTCAACAATGATTCATGATCCACTTGCAATGAATTCCATGGCTTCGACTTCCGGTGTGAATCAACCTTATTTTCAAATTTCAAATAATAGACCTACCAAAAAAGATACAGTTGATGAAAACAATTCCACTGATCCATCTAAAGAAGACGTTTTCAATTACACTAATATCAGATATCGTAATTCATATCAGCGAAACAGTAGTTCTAGTAGTATGGGAAAAGCATTATCATTTTTTGAACCATCTTGGAATACAGGTTTTCAAACCAGCATTCCTATTGGGGCTAGCTTTGCACTTCCCAATAATAGCCAAAATATTCCATCCTCTATTCCTGTTGACAATAATATGGAGACCGTTAATACAAATTCAACATATCCATTGTCAAATTATCAACCTACAACACTAAATCAACAATCGCTTGCAAACACGAAATCATCAATACCTGTACATTCAACTGGAGTAGTTGAAGAATCTGTTAGTAATGACAATTCTATCGGTAGTCCAGATGTAGCAAGCAACAATAAAAACTCTTCTAACATTTCTTCTTCTGATGATCATACCCAAAAAAATGGGCCTGTCCAAAACACTGAATCTAATGTCGAGGATCCAATTGTATTATTAACAAATGGTCGCGGTAACGCAACAACTACAAATACTGACGCTAGTAACAGCATACCTATTCCTAGTACAAATCCCACTGCTACTACAACTGGAACCACTGCTGCTACTACAACAATCGATAGTGACAGTTCGATGACAAACTTTACCACAACAGTTCCTCTCCTTACCCACGACTTAATCAATCCTACTGCTTCCTTTTCTTCAACAGCAATGAATGGCTTAATGATAGTGTTGATGACCCGAAAAAAATATCTTGAGGATTTGAATAGCAGTTTAAGACATCTCAGAAATTTGGGTATTATCTCAACAAAAGATTTTGTGAGGCTTGGAGATATTGCAACAAAGAATGACAGCTTCTTGTTTTATATGATTAATGAAGATGTCCAATTTGAAGAAAAAGTCAATTTCATTAAAGATTTTATTCGCCAAACTGGTACAAATTAAACTGTACAAATATTGCGAAAAAAAAAAAATCAAAGCAGTCAATCAATATAAGTGGGTCATCAAGATTCTTTCCACTTAGTGTTTTTTTTTTTTTTTTCATTTTTTTTTTCTTTCGCCTGTCTGTATTTATATTAATATTACTGTGTTCTTTTTTTATTTATTTTTATTCATGTTTTGATGTTTTTCTGTTTGTTTTTGTTTGCTTAATGAATCATTTACTTCTATCTTTACTTTCATCTTGTTCATTTATCTCATTTGCTACACATTTCAATTTGTTTTGTGTTTTGAATTGTTTGTTAGTTGACCTGTCATTTCTATTCTATTTTTTTTATCATCCTCTTTTTCTGTTCTCTCCCTCTTCACTTTTTTTTTTTTTTTTTTTTTTTTTTGCCCTGCCTGGTTTTATCTTTTTTATAATGATTTTCTTTAGAATATTGGTTTTCTTTGTTTTTCCGTCAAAATGATGATATTTTTAGATTATTTCACTATGACAAAGACAGAAAAGAAATTCGAAATAATAACCTTGGCTTTTTTTTTTTTTTTTTTTGAGAAAAAAAACTAACTAAAACACTAGACAATCAATTAATTCATATTCAGCTACCTTCCAATGGAATAATTTAATATTCTTTTTTATTAATTGTAACCCAAAGTGACAATAAAAGTGACAAAGTTGGAACTTTGAAGATTCCGATTGCTCATAACCAGTAGCGCATACGCTTTTTAATTTTTTTTGTCTTCTTTTTTTTTTTTTTTTTTTATTTGATTTATTTTTCTGATTCGTTTTGCCGCTTGCAAAGCCGCAAAATTCATAATTTCTTGATAAGAGAGATAACGAAGCAGTGAGCTTAGGTATAAAGTTAAAAATGACCAGAGCTCACCAAACGTTTGGAGCAATTGAATTGTCTAAAAGTTTTTCCGATGAAGCAGATATATTCTCTGATATATCAACAGTATCCAAATTGTTGAATGTTATCGACACATTTTTAAAGCTCTTGACCTTTAAGGATAAAACGAGAGTTAAGCACCCAGAAAATTTCAAAATCATCTTCTTGAAACATTTTAGTAACAAACAATATAAACAATCTTTTGATATTCTCGACGAAGTCGTCGAATTTATGACATATAACGGTGATGATGGTGTTAAACTTCAATGGATCCAGAACTACAGATTTAGAAACCAATTATTAATTTTTTTCAAGTTATACCTTTGGATAGTCGACAATATTTTAATTAGTGAATCAGGAGATAAAAGTTTTGTTGACGATAAGTTAGAAAAAATAGAAAAGGTTGAATTGTTTTATGGAGTTATTTTTTCTCAGTGGCGCTCTTCATCCTCAATTCAAAAATCTTCTTATGATACGTTATTTACAACTGATCCAATACTAATATACCTCACCTCGGCCATCAATTACAAGTATCTACAAAGTAGTGACACAAGCTCAATAAGACACAAGGTTGAAATTTTTTTGCCGAAAGTTGATTTTGATTCCCTAATAAATCTTGAACAAAATCTAATTCAAGATAAGGATATCGAAAAAATTGGACTTACTATTAATCAAACTGACAATAATAAAGTTGCAAAAACTACAGCAGATATTGAAGATATTAAAAGAAGAAAATATCTTGTGTCTAGTATTGCTGATTTTTATAAATTATTGGAGTTTTACCTTGTCACATTGACCATTAGTGATTTGAAGTTTGTTACAATAGAGGAACGAAAAACGACGATAGAAAAAGCTAAACAATATATTGACACAAACTCATTCACTGCCAAGGAGAGACGTCTTTGGATTGATAAATTGGACAAAGAGGTGAAGCAATACTATTTGTTATCTAAGAAAAACTCAACGAATGAAAAAGAGGATCTTAGTGTTACACGGACTGAATCAACAACACCATATTTGAGCAAAAAGAATAATAATGAACTGCAGTTAATAGCCAAGCATTCTAAAATGGACTTAACTAATAGAGAACTAATTAGACAGAAAAAGCTTCAAATTTATAAAAAATTTCACCTCAAACATCCTCATATTCCGATGGACAAAAAATTTGCGGAATTGCAAGCGCCTAGCGATATTTTTAAAGGTGCACAGACGCCAATAACTTCTGAAGTAGAAGTTTCCACTGAAAGCTTCTTATTAAAAAACTTGAGATTATGTGTACAATACAACATTTTTTATAGCAATGATAAATTTAAGACATGGCTTAAGATACTAATTGTTAATTTAATAATAGTTTTATGTGCTATAGTAATGAGAAAAAAAAATGAGAAAACACAAAGTATTTTTAAAAAAGTAAAAAGTCTTTTTTGGTCATGATTTTAAATGAATAGTTTTTTTTTTTTTTTTGTTTTCGCTTTATCTATAGTTTTCTAATGTATGTGTTAATAATTGTTTTCTAGTTGGTATATAATCAAGGTGAGCTTTTCGTTTCTTTGAATTTCAGAATTCCTTCTTTCAAAGCATCCAACCCGGATTTAAAATCATCCAATTCCAAATAAATTTGAGAACACCATCTAGTCCAAATTTCTTGTTTATAAACAAAAACTGGAAGTGCAATTTTTCTCTCTGAAGATAAATAATTGATCAAAAAAGACAGAATTTCAGCCAATTGTTGATCTGAATAACCATCTGCTTTACTGAAGTTTGGAAGTTTGATATTAAACATAGCTGTAACAATATTATCTTCTTTTCCTGTCAATAATTTTGAGCCTTCCCAATTTTCTAAAATATATTCACTAGCTTCTTTGGCAAGATTCAAGTTATAATCGACGATACATTTTTCACCACCGCAAATTTCATCACGAAATTTGATCGCATCAGGAACTGTGTACATTGAAGTATAATCCATATTACCAACATAAGAGAATTGATCAATAAAAGATGTATCGGTCAAGTCTTCCTCAATATAACAACCACTCACCGGTAAAGAATGGATTTTGTCATGATGGCTTGGGTCTGCATAAAGTAATGCACAAGAGTTAGGAACAAAAAACCATTTATGCAAATTACTAGTGAAAAAATCAGGTTTATCAACAGCAAAATCAATTGGTAAAAGTCCAATATAATGAGCAGCATCAACAAATGACAAGATGCCTAATTCACGACATACTTTGACCATTTTCTTCCATGGAAACATGATACCAGGAGTTGAAGAAACTGCGTCAAAAAATGCCATTTTTGGAACCTTTTGGTGGGTAGCTGAGCATGATTTCACAACTTCTTTGAATTTCTCCACGATTTCATCATTAGAAATAGGATACTCAAGTTCAATTTTGATAATTTCAACTCCAGAATAATTTCTCAAAAATTTCAATGTGTTGTCACAAGATTTGAAAATGCTAGAAAAACAAACAATAATATCACCTTTTTTAAAAGGATAAGATCTTAATACAGCATTAGCACCAGTGGTAGCATTGGCCACAAAAGATAAATCTTTATAATCACAATTGACGATTTTTGATACCAACTTTCTAGCTACCGAAGTTCTCGAAGGAAGAGATTTTTTGAAAAATTCATCAGGATATGCAGACATTTCTTTCAAGTATTGAATTTTTTTGTCCAAAATATCAGTAGGGGTAGCACCACGAGCCCCATGATTCAAATTAATAAGACCTTTTTGAAACCCAGAGAAATATTTTTCTCTAAATTGATTACCAAATGGAACAACTGGACCGACCATTGAAAAAACAAAAAGAGTTATTTAACAAAAATAGATGGATTAATATTAAGAAACAATAGATATAATTTCCTAAAATTATTGTTGTTACTTTGTTTATTTCTTTTTTTTTTTTTTTTTTTTTTTTCAATAATGATAAGGAAACTAGTTTGTAAAGCAGCTCACTGTCTTTATTACAGTTTTATTTTATTTTGTTTTTTGTAATGTTTAATGACTAATTATGTGAGTCACTGAGAAGAATAACTTATAGGTGATTTGATTATACTGTGTTTTCATTTTTTTTTTTTTTTTTTTTTTTTTTTTTTCATACTAATTCTTTACCATACTAAATATCAAGCGTGTAGATATAAATTTTCCATTTTTTTGGTATGAAAATTACCGACTATTGTATGAATTCATACAAAAATATCTGTACCACCATTTATATCAATCCACTGTTCCCAAATCAGTTGATGATGGAACAATAGCTATCAATAAGCATCGGAATCAAATGGTGTTCTCACCCTGTAAAT
Source organism: Saccharomycopsis vini (assembly GCA_031124825.1). NCBI lineage: Eukaryota > Fungi > Ascomycota > Saccharomycetes > Ascoideales > Saccharomycopsidaceae > Saccharomycopsis > Saccharomycopsis vini. The sequence goes on from JASTUB010000041.1 coordinate 34,222, forward strand.
CTTTGAACCGATTAGTGGGGTTCAGCGATGCCCTTTCACCCCCCTGACCCCACAAGAAAACAAAAAAGAAAACATTATAATTGCTCGAGAAAGTAGATGTGAAATAAATTGTTTTAATATATTACCACAATGCCCAATATTAGCATCAGTATATACATAACTATTTGTAAATATTAAAAAAAGAAAAAAATTATAATAAAAAAAAAATATGCTTGTTCAGTATCCTCCAATAGTGTCTCTAATAAAATACCAAAACCCATTTGTCAATGAATTTGAGAAATTAGATAAAATACAACAAAATAGATCTAATACTTTGAGAGATATTGTTGGTGATAAAGAACCACCAATAGATGAAGCTACAGAAAAGAAAAATATTGATTTGCAAAAATTGTATTATTATTACTACCAAAAAATCAAAAAGTTCAATTTTGATGCCTCACAATCTTTTTTTGCTACCCACAAGGTGTGGGTCCCTAATGTCGATTTATCACAAAGCACCACTTTATTTGATCAATTGGATCACTTCAGACCTCTAATTGCTAAGGAAAACAATGAAAAAGAAGGCGTTGATGGTCATGGCTTTATGAATTTCTGTCATATACCAACACTTTATGGAGACTCTCAATTTCCATCTCTTGTTTACAACACTTGTGAATCAATGGCGAACAAAGTTATTATTTTTGGTGGTCTAACACCTAGTGAGCCCAATCATGAAGAAGAATACAATAATAGTGATAAATATGACATTAATAGTATTGAGGTTGTCAATGAAGAATTAGAGTTTCCACTACCTTTGAAAAAATGGATTATTTTCAATCCTCATTTAACATCAAACAAAAAACTATATGTCTTGGATACTGATGTGAATATTGTTAAAGTTGCCGAACCATTTGGAGATATACCGCCTCCTACATGTTGCTGTTCTGCCGCTAAAATCACTAATCGATATATTTTTTATTATGGAGGATTCGAAATTGTTGATGAAAAAAAAAAAAAAGGAGACTCTTTTATTATTCTGCGGAAGTTCTCGGTTAATAATCGATGTTGGGTGCTTGATTGTTACATTTATAAATTCAAAGAAATTGAATTAATGGCACATCCTACGTTTGGAAGTATGTATCCTTGTACTATTGCAAGATTTGGACATACAGCAATTGCCCAAGGGTTACGCAATACGTTTAAAGAGGGGAATGATTTGGATGATGAAGCAATAGAATTAATGAATGAAAGAGTGGTGATATCTTTGTTTATATTTGGCGGGATAACTTTAGATGAAACGACAAACAAATTCAAAGCTTTGAACGATTTATGGAAAATTGATTTGATTGTGGCTGAAGAAGGCTCTAAAGGTTATATTGCTTTTAGTAATGAGGCTTTGGCTTTTCCATTAATGATTGAAAATGAGGGGCCTAGTCCAAGAGGATTTCAAGCCGCAACCTTATGTGATGATACCAAATTCAAATCACCTTCAAGTTTTGGCTCTTCTCCGAAACATGTAGATCAGCAGACAATTGGAGGTAAAATTGGAGGATCTGTGAGTCGTAAAAAGCCATTTATAGACAAATCATTACTTATACATGGTGGGAGTAATATAGAAAATGAAATTTTCGATGATATGTGGAGATTTTCCATCAATGATGAAAAATGGGAACGTATCTATACTTATGCAAAAAGAAATATAAGTGTCCGAGATGATTATGATAAAAACTTCGTGGTACCATTTAGCGTGCTTAACAAAAGGTTGATAGAAGGTTGTCCTAGAACAAATCATTCCATTATTTTATTGGGTAATTATTTAGTATTTTCTGGTGGCATATACGGTAGTCATTCTCATAAAAAGTTAGAAGAACGAGCAAAGGATGGATGGCAAAAAATAAGGGTTTTAAATTTGAATTCAGGATCATGGGTTTACGATACATTGACTCATGAAATTATTTCTTCCAAAAAATTTGAAGAAGAATCTCTACAAGATATAAAACAACAGAAGCAATTTTTAAAATTGGTGAACAAAACTATATCAAAGGAAAGCTTTGAGGAAACTTTGAAGAAAAACTTCAATATAAACAACCCCAGTAGAATAAAAGATGCTTATTTCATCAAAGTGACTAACGATTTTTATCCGAATCACTACAATGACTTGATTGGAGCGTCTGTACTTTATTCTAGTAGAAAAATTGTCAAAGTGGGTGGAATAGTGATGACTTCTAGACCAGACGATACTATTGAGTCTGGGGTATTTGCAAGTTTTAAAGTAGTTGAGATTCCAATGTATCGTAAGGATGATATTGTGGCAGAGGATATTGAAAAAGAAAGTATCATAGGAAAAGTTTGAAAAGCTTCTTTATCTACTTTTTTATTTCTTGTCTTTTTATCCATTAAGTTTTCTTTCTTTAATTTTTTTTCGTTCTTTTCTTTGTGTGTTTGTATTTAGCAACGTTTTTTTTTTTTTTTATCTACTCTGAGTTTTTATCAAAGAGCAATTCACTAGTTACAATTTCGGTTTGACAATAATAATTCCCAGGATAGACTATGTTCTCATTTTTTTAATTCAAAATGATCAATTTTGTAAAAAAGTTAAAAAATACATAAAATAAATGAAAAAAAAAAAAAAAAATGAAAAAAAACTATCAGTTGATCACGTATATAGATAGTAGAACAAATATAGAGGCAATGATGATAATATCTCGTCAGTCAATAAGTGAGAGAATCTTAGTTATTGAGACTTGGGTGACACACATTAATTCTTATCAAGCTCGGACTTCTTGATTCAGCTCTTAAATTCTATAGAAATTTGAGCCTGATCAACTCCAATCATCAAGCAATGTATCTAGATATTTGGTATGCATTTGTATTGGTATCTTTTTTACGTTAAAAAAATGTTAGTACAATATCTGCTCGTCTAAATATTAGCTAAATAGTGTCAATTTGATATATACCCTATTTGCTAAAGAAAAAGATTTTTTTTTTTTTTTTTTTTTTTAAATTTCTAGCTGCAAGTTAATTAGCAATTGTTATTAGTGTAATTTTAATAAACCTCTGATTTATTTATTCAAAATCAAAGAGAAACTCAGTAAGTGCGGCTGCAGCAACAATCCTACTTGTTGCTATCTACATACAAAAAAGAAAAGAAAAGGAAACAATACTCTTGCAGCGTATAATTATGTTTTTTTTTTTTTTTTTTTTTTATTTTATCATCACAAAAAGTCGTACATTAAACTGTGTAAGCTAAAATTACCATGCTATTATAATCGGTGTTCTTTATACACAGCTAAATGTCAGCGGTCGATTAGTAATCACAAATTTAGCTCGTAAAAGATAGGAGAGATGGGGAAAAGAACCAACTAGGATAGATAAAGCTAAAAAAACAATTTGTGTGTTTTAATATCAGTAATTTTAAAGAAAAAATGTTGACTAGGATTTGATTCAGCCATTTCTAGGGTTATTTATTTTATAAACGGTTGAGTCAGGCCTACGTCCGACGGAGACGAAAAGCCGAGAAGGAATAAGTCCCGTTTTGTATTTTATTAAATCATATGGTTCTATCGGCTTTCGTACATGAACCATTTGACTGGTTAGAAATAAGTAGTAAAACGGTGCCTGTCTTAGATTTGGAACACTATTTCCTTAAAAAAAAAAATAGAAAAAAAAAAAAAAAATGCGCCATATGAATAGTAAGCCTAAGTACATTCGGTATCATATGACATGCACCGAAGAGGGTAGCCCAAAATTATTGATTCAAGAAACAGAATCATAAGATGATATTTATTACTTTGCTAAAAGTATGGGATAGCAATGAAGTTTGACACATATTTGTCTAGTCTCTTTAATCCCCTCTCTTTTTTTTTTTATCGTGATTTAATCAGTTCATTTTCAGTTTCAGCTTCTTGCTACCATAGATTCAATTTTTTTAAAGAAAAAGTCCAGGAGAATACCCCTAATTTTTTTTTTTTTTTTTTTTTTTTCAATTTTTTTTTTACCTCCGATATTTCCACAAAGTCTTTGACAGCATTCCGATGGATCCGAATGTGTTGGTTGGTAATGAATGATTAATTATCAAATAAGATTTTTAACACTAAACTCCAAATTATGCAGCGCTAGTGTCAGAATTTTTTTTTTTTTTTTTTTTTTTTTTAGCTTTTCAGTAAAGCCCGCGTATGTTGTGCATATCCCAAATCCGGTCTCTTCCAGTATTTTTTTTTTTTTTTTTTTTTTTTTTTTTTTTTTTAAATACTCACTTTATCCCATTTTTTTATAATTTTTAGTTTTTTTTGGCTTTTGCTATTCGTTAGCTAACTCGGAAGTAGTATTTCACCAACAACTCAATTGATACCCACAAATATTATGAAGGCTTCCGTTATCCTAACATTACTTCCATTTATGACGTCCTTAGTCTCTGGTATGGAGATGGATATGGATATGGATGTCAACATGGACGAAAGTGAAGGCTCCTTGAATGTCACTGATTTGAAGCCAATTGCTCATAGAGCTTCAAGTCATCATGGAGTTCCAATTTTGCAAACCCATTTGCATCCTGAAGAAAGACTCTATTGGGAAGCTTATAATACTACCACTTTCTTCAATGCGCCATCAAATAAGCCCGCCCTCTATTCCCATATTTCATTGCTCACCGTAACTGCCGTCTTTCTTTATCCTATTACTTTGGTTTTGCAAAATGTCGGGTCTAAATGGTATTTGCCGGCCTTGACTCTTAATTTGGTCTCCACCATTGCCTCTTTGTTTTCTTTAGCTGTCTTTGGTTCGTCTGTGGAAGATATGTACCCAAAAAACGCATATTCTAGAATGTCCTACATATTACTAATCGTTATTATCACTCATTATGTTAGCGCGTTTGTTCATTTCGGAGTAAAATATCTTACTGAAGAAGAAAAAGATGAATTTATTCCTTTGAGACAGTTTGGTCATTCTCGTGGAACTTCTACACTTTCACCTTCCTCAACTTTATTTGATTTCAATCCTAATAGTTTGAAAAAATCATTTTCAATTGATGCTGGAAGAAACTCTACTGCTCATTCGGAATCTACTTTAGGAAGAATTAATGAAGTTTTTGAAGGACATTCTGACGATTCATCTAATCATCAGGTTCATTTCTTAGATGACAATGTCGAACAAGACTCTGAAGAAGATATTGGACTTGTAAGCGCCGATCCATTGGAAAAACCAAAAAGTTTCAAAAGTGCATCATCAAAAAGAGATACAATTCTCAGTAAAGTGTTTCATCATAAATACGCCCAATTTGGATTGCAAAAATTTGGATCACTTGCTTCTGTGATTTTCAACTTGATCAACTACCCACTTTTTGCTTATTTCTTGATTTATTGCGCTACTGGTATTGCCGTAGGTAACTTGATGGGTCAATCTAATAGAGTATTTAACTTATTGGCCCATTTTATAAAAGGTGGCGTCTTTTTCCTCTTAGGTATTGTATCTCTAGCCAGATATTGCGGTTGTTGGGAAGCCATTGGCCTTGCTTGGACCCCGGTTCAATTTAAATTAAGCGCTAAAAAGACCCACTCTTCTTGGTTAGTTAGATACTCTCCAATGAAAGGTATGGTAACAATGGAATTCATCGAAAGTTTCTTGATTTTATTTTATGGTTCTACTAATGTTTTTCTCGAACATTTAGCTAATCCAGGCGGAGAATGGGCTGCTAAAGATTTGCAACATGTTTCAATTGCCTTTATGTATATTGGCGGCGGCTTATGCGGATTGTTGACTGAATCTAGTTTGAGTGAATGGAGACTTAGAAAGACTCAAGAAAGATTTAATGATTATCTGATTCAATATGGTAGTCCAGGATATTCTCCAAACCCATTTCCTGCTATCACGATATTTTTTACAGGAATTATTTTATCTCAGCACGCCCAAGCCTCGCAAGTATCTACTGTTATTCATACACAGTGGGGAATGATTTTTGCTGTTGGTGCGCTTGTTCGTGCTATAAGCTACTTGAATTTGTTTTCAGGTAAACCATTTACTGAATTAATCACAGCATTATGTTTATTGGCAGGCGGTATGATTTTTATGGAAAGTACAGACCAATGCGTTGAAGCCCTCGAATACAGAGGATTGACACCAATGTTCACTTTGAATGTTAGTGTTGGTATTGTCACCTTGATTATGGCATGGGAAATGTCTTTATTAATGTGGAGGCTCTGGTTGAAAAAGACAAACTGATACTATTTACTTCGAATCCCATTTCAGATAAACAATTTTTTTTTCTCACTATTGTTTTTAAATTCTTCGTTCTACGAAAAGAAACTGCTTGTCTCTGAATAATGTCCTTAATGTTCTTATGTTTTTACTTCTCGGTCCTATAATTTTTTTGTTTTTCTTTTTTGGCTGTAATAATGAACTTTTACATAAGCTGTTGCTTTCATTACATTATTCGTGTTTGAATTCTTTTGCCAGTTTTTTACTCTTCAACTATTTGTTTATGTTTTTATTCTAATGATTAATTTGTTCCATTTTATATTAAGTCAAGTTTGACAGATATCCGTTTCTTTTCTCTATTAATACTAGTATTCTTTCTGATTAGCGTTAAAAATAAGGGAAAAAAAATATTTTTTTTTTCACCCTCCTGGTTCTGTAGATACATTTTATACACTAGGACCTCAAACTATATCTTGTCATCGGTATAGCACGAGCTCGTTGTAGTTATAACTAGCTTTTAAAAATATTATCACAACTTAAAAACGAACATGTTGTCATGGCTTAAGGACAGACACTGCCCATCACACAAGTTGTCATCTAAGAATAAAGGATTATATATTTTTTTATGTCACTTATACATATTGTAGATTATGCAAAAAGTTGGATATCATCATTCGCAATGGCTTCTTGTTCTTGATGGTCAACCTCTTTTTGTTTTTTATTATCCTCGTGACTTTCAACATTAATTTCCTCATCCTCATCTTCATTCATGTTGATTTTTTGACCCAAAAGACCGGCAAAAAATTCATCTATTTGGTAATCGTCCCACTGTTTTGGGTCGTATTTTGGTGCCATGTAATTTAACAAGGGTTCTTGAGCTTTATAATTTAATTTACGACCCTTTGACGCTTTTGTGTCAACATTTTTCTTGAATTTATTTGTGGATTTAGTTAATGTAATGATATTGTTTTCGCTGATATTCACAGAATCATTGACTTTCTTATCAATGAGGTCACGAAGTAAAAGACGGTAAAAATCTTCATCATCAAAGATGTTAGAATTTTCTTGTAAAGATGGATCGAATTGTGATTTTTTTGCGGATACCTGTTGTTGATTATTTTGCTCATCAGAAGTTGGAGCAACATAACCCAATGGCTGAACATTTCTTCTATTTAATCTAGTTCTTTTAATTAATCTATCCATATTCGACAAGTTATTTTCCACCTGAACAGCAGCAGTTTGGTTTATAGCTTTGAATTTTGACGCATTAAGAGCTGCTGATCCTGAAGCAGATTGAACTTTAGTTGACCATTTGTGTAATACTGCAGTACGATAAGTGTTCAACCTTTTGTCCATGTTTTCGCTGATTTCTAAATAATTGGATAAAGATCTTTTTCTATTTTTGACTTCATCATAATCATTTTCTTTTGATTCTTCTTGTTCCTGCTTTGATGCGATGATATTATCTTTTTTGTATAATTTGGTACGTAATTCAAAAATTGCATCCAACAAATCATATAACGCATTTTCGGTTTTTTTCAAATATTTTGAGGTTTTTTCATTGGTGAACTTTTTCGTTGTTGACTTATCATAAGGAAAAGAGTTGTATGTACTGAGACCTTTATGGAACTTGATTCTTGTATCGACGATAGAATCATAAAGTGATTGTTGTTTCAAAACATAAAACCCTTTCAAAGCGTCTGAATGAGCTGCGTCTGTCACTCGTGTTATATTGGTGGTGCTTTCTTTATTCATAAGAGCTTTAATTTTGTCACGCTTGTAACTGCCGTCTTCCCCATCGTCATTATCTTCTACTTGATCTTCTTCAGATTCTTCTTCGTCAGAGCTGGATTCAGCAGCACTCAAATCTACTCCAGAATCATCATCCTCATCTTTTGAAACCTTGATATCATAATTTTTTCGATCATCCTCACTAATATAATCTCCTTCTCCTTCTTCCTCTTCTGCTACTTCTGGTAGATTGTTACTGTTATTATCATTATCAAATAAATCTTTTCTGCTGATTGTATCCCCAGAATATCTAGGATCATCTAATCTAAGATCATCTTTTCGGATTGTGCTTTTCCCCATCAGAACATAGTGCTGTTTTTTAAATTGGGCATCTTCATCATTGTCAGATGCTTTATCATCCTCCTCATTATCCTCAACTCCCATTCTTTCACTGTCTTCGATATCAAAATCGAATGTTTGAGGCTTCATTAATTCAGAGAGCTCTTGGGACAATGACTTCTTTTGAACCATCTTTTCTCAATTTATTTTTTCACAATGCTATTAGATATTCAAGTTTGATCTTCTTTCACACGTCCTTTACGCCTCTATAATATAAAAACTAGAAGTCACTGTTGAATATAAAAAAATAAACAACTAGTAGATGGTGACAGTATAGTGCAGATTCCCTAACGAGATGAGATGCTTTAATTTTCAAAATAAAAAAAAAAAAATTTTTTTATTTTTTTTTTTCTGGCTTTTTTTTTTTTTTTTTTTTTCATCAATTTGATATTTTTTCTAAAAGTGCGTGATTAATCACGAGAATCATACCGGAGATGTGATGGTATTCAGATCTTTTTCTAGAGGGGTTTTCAGATTACTTTTTCAATTTACTAGAAGTGGGAAGGTTTTGGAAATAAGCACTACAAACTTGATTTAATAGAGACTAGATTTGATCTTTTCTAGACATAATGAAAGCTGTTATCCAAAAAGTAGGTAAAGCGTCTGTCACTGTTGACAATGTTGTTATATCATCGTACGTTGTATATGTATTTTTTTTATCTATCAGGATAGTACGTCCACTCTTTGATTTCCTTGAGTTGATCCAAAAACTAATATTTTTATCTCCGATAGAATTCAAAAAGGTTTAATGCTCCTCATTGGTATTGGAATTGATGATACTAAAGAAGACTGTGATAAACTTTGCAAAAAGATATGCAATCTTCGAGTTTTCCCGGACGAATCTGGTGAAAAATTGTGGAAACAAAACGTGAAAGACGTCAAAGGTGAAATATTGTCAGTATCACAATTCACTTTAATGGCTAAAACTGTGAAAGGAACTAAACCAGATTTCCATTTGGCTCAAAAATCAGACTTGGCAAAAGAATTATATGACTACTTTTTACAGGGCTTAGGTAAAGAAATTGGAGCTGAAAATGTTAAAGACGGAAAATTTGGTGCCATGATGGACGTTGCTTTATGCAATGAGGGCCCAACCACAATCTTAATGGATACCAAAGAATAGAATAGATTTGTTTTGTTTTTGTTTTTGTTTGTAGACTCAATTTTTAGTTCAAAGTTGTTATTATTATTATTATTATTATTATTATTATTATTATTATTATTATTATTATTATTATTATTATTATTAATATAAAAAAAAAAAATTAGAAGTGTTATGTTGTTGATTCCAACAACCTTCTTCTCTTTTAGGAATTTCAATGGTGATGTTTTAATATGTCTATGATATAAAAGGTTATAAATGACGTTAATATATTTGATGGCATGTTCCAAATAAACTATAGGATTCAAATTTTTTTCTTCTGCACGATTATACTATGCAACATGCGGTTTGATACCCCGATGATATTCAATTTTTTCAAAAAAAAAAAAAAAAAAAAAAAAAAGAAAAGAAAATTTTTTTGCTAGAGAATTTAACGATTCAAGTATATGATTTCAAGTTTAACAAAGGGAAACTAACAACAATCAAAAATGTCTTTTATTGGTATTAATTTTGGTAACACTACCTCTTCCATCGCTGTTGTTAACAGTTCTGGTAAAGCCGAAGTCATTGCTAACCAAGATGGTGAACATTCTATTCCAACTGCTTTATCTTATGTTGGTGAAGATGAATACCATGGTGGTCAAGCTTTAGCTCAATTGGTTAGAAACCCACAAAATACTATTGTTGGTTTTAGAGATTACTTGGGTGTTTCTTTCGACAAGATTGACCCAGAAAATGCCGGTCATGGTGCCAAACCAATCAACTTGAATGGTAAAGTTGGTTACAAAATTCAAAGAGCCGATGAACAAGTTGAAACTATTACTGTTGACGAAGTTGTCACTAGACACTTGAAACAATTGAAAGCATCTGCTGTTGACTTTATTGGTACTGACATAGAAGGCTGTGTTGTTGGTATCCCAACTGATTTTGCTGAAGAACAACAAGCTGCTTTGATTGCTGCTGCCGCCAACGCCGGTTTAAAAGTTTTGCAATTAGTTAAAGAACCTAGTGCTGCTTTATTGTCTCACACCTTGAATTTCGGTGATTTGCACAAAGATAAATTGTACGTTGTTGCTGATTTTGGTGGTCTTAGATCTGATGCTGCAGTTATCGCCGTAAGAGGTGGTATCATGACTATTTTGGAAACCGCTCATGATTACAAATTGGGTGGTTCTCAAATTGATGCTGCTCTTGCTGAATATTTTGCCAAAGAATTTGAAAAAAAATATAAATCTAACCCAAGAAACAACCACAAATCTATCACAAAATTAAACTCTGCCGTTATCACTACCAAGAAATCCTTATCTAACGTTCAAACTGCTACTATTTCTATTGATTCATTGAATGATGGTTACGATTTCCACTCTACTGTTAACAGATTACGTTTTGAACTTGCATCTAGAAACGTTTTCAGCAGAATGACTTCATTTGTCCAAAGCGTTGTCAAAAAAGCTGGTTTCGATGAATTAGATGTTGATGAAATCTTATTAGTTGGTGGTACTTCTTACGTTCCAAAACTTGCCTCTAACTTGAGCGCTGTCTTCCCAGAAAGTGTTTCAGTTATCTCTCAACAAAATGCAAAAGCAGTTCACCCAACTCACTTAATCGCTATTGGTGCTGCTTTGCAAGCTCAGTTAATTGAATCTTTTGATGAAGCTGAAATCAAAGAAGCCTTACAACCAGTCATTGTCAACACTCAACATTTGAGCAAAGCCTTGGGTATTCTTGATGCTGAAGGTAAATTTGTTCAAATTTTGAGATCCGAAACCGCTACTCCGATCAGACGTTCAATCAAGGTTGCCGCTTCAGCTGGTGATGCCTTGATCTCAGTTTACGAAGCCGAAAGAGACATCAAAGAAACCACTATTGAACCAGAAGCTAAAGACGAAGCTGATGAAGATAGTGACTACTCTGACGACGAACCAGAAGTTGTTAGAGAAAAAATCTTTGTTCCAAAATCTAAGATAGCTGATTTGGTAGTCAATGATGTTAAAGAAGGCTCAGAAATTGAAATTACAATTGATATCAGCAAGAACGATCAATTGACCATCTTTGCTAGAGAAGATAAACCAGAAGCTAAAGTGGTTAAAGTGCAGGTTTAAGATATGATTTGTTAGCATTAATTTGATTTCTTTTATTACGGTGTATATTTTTTTTTTTTTTTTTACTGTTTTGAACTGTTATTTTCTTCATCCCATTTTTATTTATTCAAAAACAATATTAATGTATTTTGTTGATTGACTACTTTTTATTAATAACGACATTGTTATAGATTCCTTGTTTTTTGTCCAAGAAAACAAAGAAAGGCTTAGACTAAATAAGCTGATAATGATCTTTCCAATTATGCGAAAAATAAAAAAAAAAAAAAGAAAAGAAAAAATGAGAGTCCCTTTTTCTATTCTTGACTTGAATTCAAGTTCTCCGCCTGTATTTTTAGCTTATGTTGTGCTGCAACTAATTTTAAAAACAAAGGTATTAGGGCCTTGAAATGGGTTTGTGATTCGGATAAATCTCTAGGGGCAAAGCCGCCTCCAAACATTCTTATTGGATTCTTGCTTTTAATCTCTGAAACTCGTTTCCTTACTTGCTTTGCTACCACTTCATTAATTTCAGTTTTTTTTTTCTCTTGTTCATCTTTCGATCTATTTCTTAGACCGGCTGTAGTCTCTTTTCCTTCAACTTGAGATTTAGTACCCGAATTAATGTAGCTATTTTCTACTTCATCCCTTATTTGGGCTTCTAGCTTCAATTTGTCGATCTTCAACCCATCTACAATATTCCATTGATGGTGGTTCGTACTTCTTTCTTGTTTGGTTGATTTTTGTTCTTGTTGTTCCAAGGTGATTATAGCTTCACGGGTTCGATAATCATAAAAGTCTGGTCCATATTTTTTAGCCTTGCCAATAAAACCATTAGTCAAATTTGCCTTTGCTAATTTGAGGAATCCATTTGATGACAAATCATTGATTTGAAGTGTTAATTGATAGATTTCATCCAAAGTGTCAAGATAATTTTCCAATTGTATAATTTCATTCTTTGATTTTTTTGCAAATAATGTTGCGTCTATGAGATTTATTTCATCGGAACTTGACATAGTCATTTATATATGCTGCTGATTTAGTGATAAAGAGTTTGCAAAAATAAAAGATGATTGGTATAGTACTACTAATCAGTATCTTTTTCTCTGCAAAGCTACTGAAGAAAAAAAGTTGAATCAATATCACAAACCATCACACCTACAACACATCAACGTGCATATTATAGTTCATGAATTGCAATTAAATCAATGTTCCAAGAATACATTTAGTAGTGTTGTATGTATATACACATATTTTATGTAGTCCATGAATAAATATTATTATGACTGTGCATAGTACTACAAAGTAAATATAACATTCGCCAAAAGCTAATTTAAACCGTTGACTACTAACTAATAAACCAGGCAGCTTCACAGCCGAGTTCCAAGTACTATACGCACATTGGCGGAAATATTGGTTTTGCGAATTGCAAATTACAGCTTTCAATCTAGTTTACCATAAAAATTAATTTCAACTTTTTGCTGCTGCGTTTTTTTTTTGTTTTTTTGTTTTCCTTCATTTTCCTTATTTTCGATTTTCATATTTATAAACATTAGATCAGCTGTAACAAAATAAAAATGAAAATTCTCAGATATCGAACAGAAAATGTTCAAGTTTATGCCATTCCGCCTCCATTCAAAGAGGATGGATACAAACATAATATTTGCCGTTGGAACACTGATTGCCCACCGTTATGGACCGGGAATCTTGAAGTTCATGAATGTCTCTTGCCTGACAGAGAATTTCTCTACGATTACGATAACAACTATTCATGTTCATTCAGCATAGACCTGAGAAATGACCCTTGTTTGGAACTGGACAGCGTCAAAAATATGGAACATAATAAAACTGAACCACGTCCTATACATCCATCTAACTTCTTCTCATACTTTATACTGTTGGTGAACAAAGACCCGGGCTCAACGGTATTTGCAGAGGTTCCTCGTGTATCTTGTTATAATAATACTGAAGTTAGTATAATACCAACTGACTCTAATAAGGTGTGGGTAATATTTCCAGAAGTGAATCATCATCAGGCATATTCTGATCTAGGAATCAAAGAAAATGGTGATTTACACTCTGATCTTTCAAACTTTGTTAAAAGAATTGGCTTAGGCTTAAAATTCCAGAGTACTTATGATGCTAGTGGGTTTAGTGAATATTTACAAAAGTTTCGAAAAGAATTTAAAATCTATGAAGAAGATTATTTTGATAAGTTGAAAATCTGGGAAGAAAAGCAAGCTGAAACATTTTATGATAACACTGAAGACAAAGACTTCAATAGCCTTCGTAATACGTTTGAAGATTTAAAAGTCACAAACAGTGTGAATGATATGAATCTAGATAACAGAGTCGAGAATGAAGACAGCGAAACTGATGAAGACTTTGGTGATTTCATTAAGATAGAATAAAAATTAACAAGAAATTGGAAAAGGCATTTCTCAAGTGACGCATATTATATGTTTACTAAGGTAAGTGTGGTTCAAAATTCTTGATATCTAATCTTTTGTATTTATTTACCCATCAAATCACTTGAGTTCCTCAGTTTAAAATATAATGATTTAAAATATGTATTATACTACGGTTTTTGTTTTTTTCTGTTAAGTTTATTCCTCTTCTTTGGAAGTCTCAGTTATTTTTGGCTCTAATGGTTCAAACTGGTCGACTTCAATATCAACGCCATAATCACTTATAGTCTTACCGGCACTATCAACCCAGATTTGCTTTGAATCTTTTTTGTGTATGACGTACTGTTCGCTAGAAGTAGCCTCATCATGATTTGCTTCATCGAAATCCAACTCTTTTATTTCTTGATTACCTCCGTCTGGTGGCCAAGGTAAGCCTAATTGGTCTTCATCCAAAGCATCAGCTTTTTCAAAGTGAACTCCGTCACCAGCAGGAAACGACCAAGGCCAAATCCAAAGCCAAGGATAGTTCATTTGATTGACTGTGTTGTTCCAAAAGCCAGAATCATAAGGAAATACAATATCATCAGTTGAATAGAGAAAATGATCGGATTTCTTGGCAGCCTCGCTGTTCTTGTAATAGAAATATTGTTCAGCTCTAATGCTCTTCAATTTTGGCATTGTTTTTCCATGATAAAGCTTATAATTTTTTCTTATTCTTTTCCAAAATGATTCTCTCTTTATTTGAGATTCTATTCTATCCCATTCCCAGCTCTCAATTTGAGAATAGCCGCTGATAATATGATATATACATCTTAGTGTTAAAAGCCCTACAGTCAATAACACGAATCCATCCATTAATAACAAGAGGATTGTAAAAAATAACTCTGATTTTCTAAACATGTAAGCTGGAAAATCTCTTTGATCCCAAAATTCCAAACCTCTCTTTATCAATTCCACAAAAACGAATCCTGTTGTAAGAATAACCCAAAATAAAAATCTCATGAAATGTGGAGTGTTTTCATACCCTACACAATTTGCAGTCCAAGGGCAGTGATGATCCATTTTCAAAACACATTGCTTGCAAGTTTTGCAATGATGGGTCCGTTCAGGTTTATAAGCTTCACATTTTTTGCACCATCTTTTCCATTCTCCCTTGCTAGGTTGATGATCTTTTGGAGGGCGGCCAGGTGGGGTCACGATAGCCAAATAATATGAAAGCCATATCATACCCAAAAAGAATTCGAATAGAACTTGCTTTCGATTGCTGAAATAATGTCGAAATACAAAAAAATGAGCGCAGTGGCCAACGAATTCAATTAAAAACGCAGGTATCTTTCGATAGGTTAGTAATTCAAATTCTTTTCAATGAGTACGATTTTATATATATTAGAGCGAATTATAATTAAGATTTCTCTACATACAATAATACCCAACACTGGATGTGGGAGTTTCATTGTTATTGATGTTTGTTTACCATAAATCTGCCGTTTGGGCTTATTGAGTCTGATAGTAGACAGATTTTTCAATCCGCATATTTTCATCAGCGATCCTGGTAGGTATCTGGTAGTGAGAGGGGGGTTTCTGACCTCTCATTTCTTTACCTTTATTATCTGAAGATGATTTTCCACATGTAATTCTAACCCATCAAATTATTACAAAAACAAAGCAAAAAAAAAAATTTTTTTGTTAGTATTGTTAATAATAAAAAATGAATTTACAAACCAAATTAAACTTCTTTTTAAACAATTAGTAGTACAACTTTTCAAATATTTAGATTTACGAATTCAAACTCAGCGCTCAAATGGATGCAAGTCAGTAATGTTTTTTTTTTTTTTTTTTTTTTTTAATAAGAAAAATATAGAAAAGAAGAGAGTAAAAGAGAATTAAATAAAAAGATAGGAAACCCCAAAAAAACCGTAAAAAAAAAAGAAAAAGAGAGAAAAAGAAATGAAATATAGTAAGATGAAACACAAACGGAATCAAAGAAAATCTAATGAAAATTAATAAAATAAAATAAAACACTCAACTATAAGTCGATCAACTAAGATATCACTTGGAAGCCTGCCTTCACAATAGGATTAGAGTTTTCGGACATTTCTTTATGTGTTTTTAGTTTGTTATCTTTGACAGGATCTGGACGAATCAAGTTATTAATTTCGAAATATAATGGAAGACAACTGTCAACACTCCAAGCAAAATCATACTCCGGAGCACAGTCACAGTCTAGTTTTTCTCTAGTTTCGGCTATCAAAGGACACTGCCCATTTGGATGGTGTAGGTACCCAGTGTTATCTGCATAGTGAACTTTGTCCTTGCTCAAAAATAATGATACAGCCATGGTGTGTACTGGGGCATCGCCCCATCTTTCATAGTAAAATCCGCCTGAATAATCAATATACTCAAAGAAGTCTGAATAAGCTTCACTTCTGAAAAAGTTCATATCACCGATCTCAAAGTTACTCCAAAAATGACACATATTGAATGTTTCGCCATCATCATCAGTCAAGAATTCAAAATTATTATTTGATGCAACATATTCAGGGTATATTGAAGTAAAATTTTTGACCACAGGCCATAAACTGAGAACTGTTGTATGGATTTCATAAGGAGCTAAAGTGAAAGCATAAGCTTTGTTATTATCAGCCATAAACTTGAATAAATCTTGATCGATATTACAGTTGAATGCAACATCAGGTTCGACACGCCAATAATAACGATAATTCTGCATTATCAGCAACCTATAAAAGAACCCACTGTTGAAACGACACATGTGCCTGTAAGATTCGGAATCGCCGTATTTTATTTTTTCAGACTCCATTTGTTCCCTAACATCAGCAGCTAAATCTTGATCTATCCATTCAGGATAACCCCAATATTCCTTTGGGATTTCAGTGAAATGGGCATTTCCTGAAACCTCAGCTGATATGAGTTGTTTAAACTCTCCTGTGAATTCTTCGTCATTTGCAAAAACCCAATCATAGTGGTAATATTTATTGAATCTTTGTTCTACTGACTTAATAGAGCTTAATATTCCTTGTAACTCCTCATTTCTCACTAATGAAAAGAAAGTAGCATTTTCTCTGGCGTAACTAATAATTTTGTGTTCGGGTTCGAATTCTTCTTCAGTACTTTCGATGTTACTGAAAAATTCGCCTTCGCCAAGTACTTCATCATCATCATCATAAACTGAGTCAAATTCTTCCTGTGTCGATTGATTTTGGTCATTGGTTTTTTTTTGGTCTTTGTCAGTGTAAAGACCTGCGCTAGACCGAGATTTGAATTGGTACACAGTCAAGCATACTAGAGTCAAGAGACCTATCAACGCCAATATCTTTTTTTTCAAAAAAAAAGGGGTCCTAGTTTTTGTCTTTATTCTACCTCTAATAGCTTTGGGCATATCTTATTTTGTTTCGTATTTTTTTTTCTATTTTCTTTAGTGGTTTCGGAATACTCCTGTTTCGGATCTAAAGTTCAAGAAATCTAACATTTTTCACTCTTTTTTTTTCTTTTTTTTTTTCTTTTTTTTTTACAGCTTTTTGTTTATGTTATTGTGCTCCTAACCATATATCCCCCATCTTGGAAATCAGTAAACAAAACATAGAACCATTCAAATTAAATGTGAATAAAATCAGAATTCTTTATCCAAAACTGTCATGAAATATTAGAACTGATAACCGACGAAATATGTCCAAAGAGAAATCTCCAAGAAAAGGAAGAAAGAAGGATTCAATAGAGCAGTTTATAAGCTCTAACCAAATTCTCATCAAGCCTGGGTTATCCCAACTTCGATATATGATCTTGGCTGACGGTTTATCTATACCTGAAGGTTACGAGACTTGTCCTTATAGATGCTATGTCTGGTCTGTTCTACTAAGAGTTCAGCCTCTTAATACAGATTTATACTTGGATCTTGTAAGCAGAGGTCCTCCAACTACATACTCGAAAGTGAGAAACGACACCTTCCGCACATTGACTAAAGATGAAACATTCAGCAAAAAGGTTTCTGAAGATTCATTGGTGAGAATTCTCTCTGCGTTTGCTTGGACACAGGAAATAACTGATTCGAATATAGAGGACAGCTTATCACCATATGTTCAAGGAATGAATATCTTAGCTGCACCTTTCTTATTTGTGTGCAAGAGTGAGCCTGAAGCGTTTGCAATGTTTTACACATTATTGACTAAACATATTCCATTATACATTACTCCAACACTAGATGGTGTTTATACCGGTGCCAACCTTGTAGACATATTATTGAAAATTGTTGACCCAAAACTTCACAGCTGGTTAAACTCAAAGCTCTTGAAGCCTGAAATGTACGCCTTCCCTTCCGTGCTTACGTTGTCAACATGTACGCCGCCTTTAAATGAAATCTTAATTTTATGGGACTTTTTGTTTGCGTATGGATGTCACATGAACATTTTGTTGGTTGTATCCCAATTAGTACTAATGAGATCTCAATTACTTGAGTCCAAATCACCCATGTCATTACTAAGAAATTTCCCACCCATTAGGGCTCAAGAAATCATTAAATTGTCAATAAGCTTTGTGACTAAACTACCTCCTAATATTTATGATTTATTGGTACGACACACATATGATCCGAATGTGAAAACAGAGCTACATCAAGTGAATTTTTAAGTTTTCTATTATTATGTATTTTTGACTGTTATAATTAGAAGCAATTTTTCCTTTTTCCTATAAATTGTTAATGTTTGTAACTGATTAGTTTGTTCGTTTGGAACCCGTCAATATCTATTGAGGCTCTCTCACATGATATTGCTTATGTAAGTAGTACTCGAAGTGATTCAAAGGGAAAAAAAAAAAAAAAAAAATGAACAGGTTACAAGTACCAACGGCTCTGATCTATAAAATTTCTGTTACTACAATAGTCTAGCTTCTAAAATTATTGAAGATACATTTTGGGTTGGGAAGCTTTGAGTAATAACAAATATAATAATAAATGAGTGACGAAGAGGCCATTTTCCGTATGTGTTGCAATTTTCTTTTTTCTTTTTTTTTTTTGAAACCAAAGGGTAAATCGCACCTCAGCAATGAAAAAGATGAGTGACACTGGGGGTTGAGTATATCTTTTTCATTTGACCGAGGCTTATTTTTACCATGTTCTTGTTATTGTGTTCATTATTTTTCTTATTTTATTTTGTTTCAGATTTAAAATAATACTAATATTAAATTTAGGCTCTGCGGAAATGTCTTTGATTCAAATTTACTTAGCCACTGAGCTTTCAAGAAATGTTGTCTCTGTATTGGGAGAAATGGGAAATATCCAATTTCGAGATCTTAATAAGGATATCAATTCTTTTCAAAGGTCATATGTCAAAGAAATTAGAAAACTTGATAATGTGGAAAGACAGCTAAGATACTTGACATCCATAATTCAAAAACAAGAAAGCCCCGTTCGTGTCATCGATTACGAAAACAGCGATTTTGTAACAAATATCGCCCCATCGGCTTCTCAGATTGATGAGATAATTGACAATGTTACTAGATATGAAGAGAAAATTTTAGAGCTTGATAGCTCTTATGAGAAATTGCAGAAAAAATATAATGATTTAATAGAAAATAGATATGCTGTGCAACAAGGAAGCTTGTTCTTCAGTAAAGAAAACGACACTCGTCAAGTTGCAAGGGAAAGGCTACTGGCTGACGACGACAATGCACCGCTTTTATTTGAACAACAAAGTTTAGAGGAAGGTTTTGGAATATCGACAAGTGCTGAGGATAACCAGATGGCTGCTTTGTTGTCATTAGATATCGATTTCATTGTAGCGACAATTCCAAGGGAAAAAGTTGAATCACTTTCGAAAATATTGTGGAGAGTACTTAGAGGAAATCTCTTCATTAGCAATTCACCCATACAAACATCAATTTTTGACGAAAAGCTAGGAAAAAATGTTTCGAAAGATGTTATAATCATTTACACTCATGGTACAGTGCTTTTGAATAAGTGTAAAAGAGTAGTCGAATCCTTAGATGGAAAAATATTCAAAATTGATACCAACCCCGAGCTTATACAGGAAAACTTAGAAACCATCAATGATCTGTTAGATGACATTGACCAAGTGTTGAATCAAACTAAAACAACTTTGAGTGTCGAATTAAACCTTGTAGCTGAAGCCTTTGCATATTGGGAAGTTACTCTCAAGAAAGAAAAGGCAATTTATATTACTTTGAACAAATTTGATTTTGACCATTCAAGAAGATCATTAATCGCGGAAGGTTGGGTTCCAACTAATGATATTCAATCAGTTAAAGATTCTATGAGGAAAGTCACTGAGTCTGCTGCTACCAATACATCAACCACAACAATTGTGGTGAATGTTCTCGAAACTAATAAGACGCCACCTACTTATTATAAAACAAATAAATTTACGGCAGCATTCCAAGCTCTTGTCGATGCCTATGGTATATCAAGCTACAGAGAAGTAAACCCTGCTTTGGCTACAATAATAACTTTTCCATTTATGTTCGCTCTTATGTTCGGTGATATTGGGCACGGATTAATAGTTGCATTAATTGCGACTTATTTGATCATAAATGAAAAATCCTTAGAGAAATCTGCTAAAGACGACCTTTCAATAATGGTTTTTGGAGGAAGATATTTGATTTTATTAATGGGATTGTTTTCAGTTTATACTGGATTTTGTTACAATGATATATTTTCATTATCCCTAACTTTTTTCCCAAGTGGTTGGGAATGGCCAAAGGAATTTCTAAAAGGTGAAGCTATTGAAGCAACTCAAACAGGCACCTATTTTTTCGGTCTTGATCCCATTTGGCATGGTACTGACAATGGATTGATATTTATGAACAGTTATAAAATGAAATTATCGATTATAATGGGATTTATTCACATGACATATTCACTTTTTTTTTCACTCGTCAATTATAGATTTTTCAAATCCAAAGTGGATATCATCGGTAATTTTGTTCCAAGTTTCTTATTTATGCAAAGTATATTCGGGTACTTAACTCTCATGATTATCTATAAATGGTGTGTTGATTGGATCAAAATTGAAAAGCCAGCACCAGGATTATTGAACATGCTTATAAACATGTTTTTATCTCCTGGAACAATTGATGAACAGCTATATAAAGGACAAGCTTTTGTTCAAATTGTATTACTACTAATTGCATTAGTTTGTGTTCCTTGGCTATTACTTTATAAACCATTAGTTCTTAAACACATGAACAATAAAGCTGTGAAAGATGGCTACAAGGACTTGTACTCTCAAGAAAATCACAATTCTGTGGTATTACTCGAAGACAATGCTAGTGAAGATGACTTAATTATCACAGATTTACATGGTGACGATGATGATGATGAGCATGGACATGGGCATAGCTCGGAATTTGATTTCGGGGACATAATGATTCATCAAGTTATTCATACTATTGAATTCTGTCTCAATTGTGTTTCACATACGGCTTCATATTTACGTCTTTGGGCATTATCATTGGCACATGCACAGTTATCAAGTGTTTTATGGAACATGACGATAGCAAACGCTTTTGATGACTCTAAGCCTAGTGCATTTACTGTATTTAAAGCATGGTTTTTATTTGGTATGTGGTTTGTTCTTACAATTTGTATTTTAGTTTTAATGGAAGGCACATCAGCAATGTTACACTCTTTGCGTTTACATTGGGTTGAAGCGATGTCTAAGTTTTTTGAAGGTGAAGGTTATGCATATGAACCGTTTTCATTCAAAGCAGTCTTGCGGGAGAGAGAATGATTTATTCTATTATGGTTTAAAGCTTTTGGGTTTCTTTTGTTTCTTTTCATATGGGAAAAGAAACTTTGGTCTTTTTTTAATTTCTTTTTTTTTTCTATTTTTTTTTCTTTCAATTCTGATGAATTCTATTTTATATTTATACATTCCTCTTTTTATTTTTAATTTTTTTTTTTTTTTTTTTTGTATGAAATATTAAATAATTGGCATCCTTTTAAGTTTGTATCATTTTCTTCATTTCCCTGTTAATAAAAAGCGAGTTTATGGTTTGATCGAATTTTCAATAGCCGTATGACCGTCTGATAATTTGGGTGGTTTATACTTTTGAGTTCTACGTGAACTTCAACTCAAATTGGGTGCAATGAAAAGAAAAGAAAGAAACAAAATAACAAGTTGTGAAAGTCAGGGCTTGGGAGCTGCAGCCTTAATGATTAGGTGTTTTTCCCTCAGCTTGTCTCTTTCTCCTGAAACTAAGAATCAAATGGCGGACTCTTTGACGATTATTTCATGCAGCTTATATATGACCTAAGTACCTGTAAATTTGTGATATTTGGTTTATTACCATGGTGCATGTAATGAAGAGCGTCTTTAAGAAAATCCAAAGCTGTGAGCCAAGAAGCAAAAAGTGAAACTCTTTCACCAACACAACAACTATTCATTTATGCGTATACTAACTACACACTAATAAAGTAGAAACCCATCAAGGATATCAATTTATATAAATATAAATAAAACGAACAATAGAGATTTTAGAATTATAAAATTTCGAAAAATAGTGAGAAAAAAATATTGTTTTTTTTGAATTTAAAGGAAGGGGGAAATCTGTATAGGAAGCTACTGTTAGTAGTGTGAGATTCCTACTCACTAAAACCTCCCTTATACCAATACCTTTAGAGTGTTAGTCCCCTTATTTAGCAGATTATTGGACTGGTGCGGAAATCGAATTTTTTTTTTTTTCAACACAGAAAACTAGATTTATATTAAAATCTATACATATATATATTAGCGGAAAATCTTCAAAAGATCGCTTAGAACTATTAAAAAAAATAGTTTTTCAAGGGTGCTTACTCACCAAAAACCCCTAGGTTTAATTTATATCTTTAATTATTGTAATTTTATTGTAGGTATTCAAACGACCGCTAAAATAAGAAAAATAATTTCTGGGATTGATTTAGTACCCCAGCTTTCATTTGT
>JASTUB010000420.1:0-14941 GCA_031124825.1 Saccharomycopsis vini
TAATAATAATAATAATAATAATAATAATAATAATAATAATAATAATAATAATAATAATAATAATAATAATAATAATCAAGTTTGTGAAATTGGAGAAATTTCATCAAATCATACCCAAAACATCAAATTTGATGATACAATGGGATCGGGTCATCAATTTGGGATTTCTCAAATAAAATGGTGGCCATTTGATAATGGAATGTTTTTATCTTCATCTTATGATAAAACTATCAAAATTTGGGATTCAACAGAATTGAAATTGATTTATAGTTTCAATAATTCAAAATTGGTTCCTTCTTTATTATATGAAAATTCAAATAATAATAATCATCAAAATAATCGAAAATCTGGTCAAGTTTATTGTATTGATTTTTCTCCCACTTTAAAACATGGATTATTAAGTATTGCATCTCAAGGAGAAAATTATATCAAATTATTAGATTTAAGAACAATGACTTTGGCAAGTTATTTATTCGATAAAAAATTCCATGATAAAACTTCAAATGTTTCTTTGAAATGGAACCCCCAATTTGATAACATTTTGGTGGCGGGAAATAATTGTGGAGAAATCAAAGTTTGGGATATTAGAAAAAGTGATTCTTGTGTTTCAAAATTATCTGCTCATTCAACAACAACAGCAGTTAATGGACTTGCATGGACAAGTGATGGAACAGGTATAATATCTATTGGATTGGATAATAAAATGAAATATTGGAACATGAATCATGATCATCAATCAAATGATAATAATATAATTGATTTTCAAAATGATTCTAGAAATGCAAAATCTTCACAACAACAATTCAAAAAGAGGAGGAGAAAAATTGGAAAAAATTCTAATGAAATGTTAATCACTTTGAAAAATAATTATTTGAGATGTCTAAATCCAATGATTACAAATTTCAATAATATTGATTATTTGATTTATCCAATTGAAGAAAGTTTAGCCATATTTGATGTTGGAAGTGAAAAAAAAAAATTTGTCAAACTTGTTGAAAAACCAGATTTACTTGGATTCAATAATAATAATAAAAATAATCATTATAATTGTATTGTATCTAATGATTGGAAATATTATTGTGGGACAAAAAGAGGGGCCATTGAAACTTGGGGCCCAAAATATCAAGATCTTATTGAAGAATTTGAAGATGATGAATTTAAAGATCCAAAGAAATTGGATATTTATTTGAAAAAATTATAATAAAAGTGATCTCCCCCACTCTTTGCCATCTTTAGTGTACTAAATTTTGTTGTAGATTGTCTAAAAAAGAAGCGAGAAAATAGAAAAATTACGAGAAAAATAAAAATAAAAATAAAAAATCATCATATTCATGCACAGGTGAAACATTACAATTAAAGATTAAAATTGGAGGAGGGAGGTTGTTTTTTTTTTTTTTTTTTTTTTTTTTATTTCTTTCTTAAATTATTGAATTTCTTTCAGATTCAATTTCTTTTAATCTTTGTTGTTGTTTTAATTTCTCCCTTTGTCTTCTTTTTTCAATTATTAATTCTCTTTGTTGTTGTTCTTGAATTTTTCTTTGCCGACTTTCTTCATTTGCTTTTCTATAATATTCAGCACGATCTTTTTTTTCTCGATCTGGATTAGCGTGTTTTTGATACCATTCTTCAGTTATTGAATAAGTAACAGTCTCAACATATTGAGGTTCTCTTTTATTATTATTCTTATTATTATTATTATTATTATTATCATCATCATCATCATCATCTTGAAGTTTATCCTTGCACTCTTTTTTTTTAGTTCGAAATATTGATAACCACATTATAGATTAGTAGCGAAAGTAGCTAAGCAGAAACAAAATAAAAAAAAAAAAAAAAAATAAATAATTAATTAGAAAATCAATCAAGGTTTTATAATATTTTTTTTTTTTTTTTTTTTTGACAATAGAGAAAAAAAAAAAAAAATAAACAATCAAATTGTTATTATTAAAAAAATAAAAATAAATATTAATTTTAAGGTGTACAGCACGCACCCACCCAATTTAAGGATAAACTGAAACATCCATCAATAAATGGGACACTTTTTTTTTAAAATCACACCGTTTTTTTCCTCCATGTATAATGAATGTTACTACTGCATATGATAAAACTCAACTACAAATACTGCATATGATAAAATACATACAATTTATTCTGAAAAATGAAAAAAAAAAAAAAAAAAAACACCCAAAAAAAAAAATCGTAAATATATATAAATAAATACTTATATGGATCAATAAATAAATTTAAAATCTACCGTTATATATATGTAAGAAAATCAATCATCAAGAGAAACGAAATGAAAAAGAAAAAGTTAATAAAAAAAAAAGTTAATAAAGAAAAAAGTTAATAAAAAAAAAGTTAATAAAAAAAAAGTTAATAAAAAAAAAAATCAAAATTAAGAAGAAGACGATGAAGACGACAGAGAAGAAGAAGATCGACGACTATTTGGATTTTTCTTTATTTTTTTAGTTTCTCTTGTCCACAGATATTGGGTTCTAACATTAGGAGCAACAGTTGGAGGAACAATCACTTGTTCTTTTGTAATAGTATTACTACCAATGTTGTTGTCACCACCACCATCATCATCATT
Organism: Saccharomycopsis vini; assembly: GCA_031124825.1. Classification (NCBI taxonomy): domain Eukaryota; kingdom Fungi; phylum Ascomycota; class Saccharomycetes; order Ascoideales; family Saccharomycopsidaceae; genus Saccharomycopsis; species Saccharomycopsis vini. The sequence continues at coordinate 2,591 of JASTUB010000420.1, forward strand.
CATATTATTATCATTGTATTGTCTACCTGATAAAAACCCGGTGTCTGATCTCGTATTGACAGCTCTAGAAGACGAATATCTTCTTTGTCTTGAACCTGAGGTCCATTTTTCGATATATTTATCAAAGATTCCTGACATTATTATTGTTATTCTTATTGATTATTATTATTATTATTATTATTATTATTGTAAATTATTCAAGTGTAATTGAAATAAAATTAAATAACTATTAAATATATATATATATATATATATATCTTCTTTTACATCTAATGTTATTAGCAATGTTCAGACTACTACTGCGGGGACTTGACACAATCAGTAGGGTCACTCTGTCTTCTCCTCCCCTTCTCTCCTCTATTATATAATATTTATGTCATAGTAAGCATTAACTATTACTAATCATATGATGATTGTGGGGAAGATAAGAGAATGTTAACTTATCAGTTTGCAAAAGGGCCTCACAAGCCACCACCAACCACTAATGTCAGGTGAATAGTAAGAATACTTATATCATACACCCCCTTCCCCCCCCCCCAATTCGGTGAAAATGAAAAAACTCTTTTTTTTTTTTTTTTTTTTTTTTGAAAAAAAAAAAAAATTGCCGATTACTAAGATATGCAGTAAGCAGACTACTAATATATTAATTTTAATTCTAGCAAGTTTTATTTTTTTTTTTTCAATCTTTATGAAATATTTATCATTATTATTATTATTAAGTTTTATCGGGAAATTTGATTTAAAATAAAATAGGGTTATTTTTAAGTTAAAACATTTTACTTAAAACATCTTTTATATAATATATATAATATTCTTATGAATCAACGCATTGTGATTGGCCAATTCTCTCGAAAACCCCGGGCATCTCTCCGTAGAAAAAAAAAAAAATAACCACCAGTGTTCTGTAACCAAATAATCTGCCCTTTTTTTTTTTTTTTTGTTTTTTTGTTTCGATTTTTTTTTTTTTATTAATAAGTCACCCACCCAAATAACACTAGTGATTGATTACTCAAACATTATTTGGTTGTCAATAACTTAATAAAAAATTATTTGATATCATGCTTGCTTTCCGTGGGGCTTCTGCTGGACTTAGACCAGTTTTCAAATCATCGATAAAACCAACCTCATTGATCTTTAGATCATCATTAGGTAGTGTCCATACTTCTCCAAAAGAAGAAGATCAATATTTAATTGCCCAAAGAAAAAATAGACCAATTTCTCCTCATTTACAAATTTATCAACCTCAATTAACATGGGTTTTATCTGGTGCTCACAGATTCACTGGGGTTTTCTTGGCCGCTGGGTTTTATGGTATCACTTGTACTTATGCCGCTGCATCATTATTTGGTTTCCATTTTGATGCTGCAAGCATTTATCAATCAGTTGCAGAATTGCCTTTGGCTTTGAAAATTGCTGCTAAAGCCGCAATTGCTTATCCTTTTGCTTTCCATTTCTTTAACGGGTTAAGACATTTTGTTTGGGATTCTGGTAAAGAATTGACCCTCAAAGGTATTTACAGAACTGGTTACGTTTGTTTGGGTCTTGCCGCTACTCTTGGTACTTATTTGACCTTTATTTGTTGATTGGTATTTTTTTTTTTTTTTTTTATCGCTTCTTAATTTTTCATTATTATTATATTGACGTTATATATTATTTTTTTTTGCTTGTAACTTGGGTTTGAATTCTTTTTCTTTTTTTCTTTTTTCTTTTTTTTTTTTTTTTTAATCAGATTAATCGCATATTTATTTTTGTTTTGTCCTCTTTCCACTCATATCATATTCACTGTTTTATTCTAAAAAAAAAAATTATATTTACAAAATAAAATATATACAGTTAGTCCACATTTTATGGTTTCTATCTCAATATGCATATTGCGGTACTGTTTACGGAACTGCCCCCCACAGAAAGATAGATAATGCATCACAATTATGTTTTGTATAATAATTATATAAAAATATAAATTGTATTTGAATTATTCAAAAATAAACGAATTAAAAAACAAAAATTAAAAAAAATTAAAAAACCTTAAAAGGACACCCAAAGAAACCCATAAACAAAAACCTCCCAAAAAACCAATGAAAATTCACCTATTTTTTTTTTTTATCTTTTTATAAATTTTAATATAACATCTCATAAATTTTCCCAAATATAATTTGTAATAAAATAATCACTCAATTTTTTATTTGATTCATCAATATTTAATGCTGTTATTATATTAGTTCTATTATTATTTATAATCAATTTATGATTTGTTGGATTTTGTGATTCAATAATTAATCCAAAGTTCTTATAAATTTTCAATTTTAAAACATTTGAATCCGGATGATCATGGATTTCTTGATTTAAAATATTCAAATTTTTTAAATCTTCAAAATGTTGGGTTTTTTTATTGATTCGAGTTTGTAAATCACTAATTTCGGTTTCTAATTGAGTATATTTTTTTCCTAACGAATTTTTTAACATATGAAGTTCATTAATTTCTCGAATGATTTTAGCTCTTTCATTTGAATTTAACATTGAATCTATTTCGTTTTTTTTAATTTCAAATTCATCAATTAATAAATTCAATTCTTGCAGAGTTTCTCCAATTTTATCATCTCTTTGTGATTGTAAATTGGTGATTTTCCGTTTAATTTGGGATAAAATTTGAATATCAACATCAATATCAAAACTTTTGATAGTTTCTTGTAATAATCCTCCAGGATCTTTCAACATATTTTTTTGTCTTCTTCGATAATAATAATTAATGATCACTTTGTGGTTTTCTTTTGAATCAAAAACAACAACAAGATGAAATAAAAATAAATAAAAAAAAAAAATCAGGTACGCGACGACAGGCAGGGTAAATTGATAATGGGGGAGTTTTTTAGTATTAAAGATTTTCAGATCTGTAAAAAAAAAAAAGAAAAAAAAAAAAAAAAAATGTGAATGTTATACATGAATATTGATAACATATATAATTAATAAGTTATCAATCAACAAAAATGTCTAGTCAGGGATTACCATTATGGTCATTAACACCTAAGGAAGAAAAAGAAGCTTACGCCAACTGGAAAAAAAGCGCTTACAAACATTGTGATGAGCATGTCAAAAGTAAGTAATGATGATTTAAATTTCTTTTAATAATAATAATCAATTACTGTTGACTAACTTTTTTTTTTTTTTTTTTTTTTTTTTTTCCCTAGATTTTTCATTATGTGCTAAAGAAAATGGTATAAAAGTGTCATTTGCTTGTCGAGATTTACATAAGAAAATGTATTCATGTTTAGAAAAATTCCAGACAACCGAAAATTTGGATAGAGAATATGATAAAATCATTGAACGTAAAAAACAAGAAAAATTGAATAAAAAATAAACCAATAAATTGGAATTGATTATGAAAGAAATAAAAAAATAAAAAAATAAATTAAAAAAATAATAATTATTCAAATGAATATGTTGTGAATTCTTAGTTATTTGAATTTATACACTTGTAAATAGTTGTCAAAAATACTTTTTTTTTTTATTTTTGGCTGAAGATACCAAAGGGGTGGTACATATGGGAGGAGGACGTCTGCAATTTTTATTTATATTTTGTTTGTTTGTTTCATCTTATTTTATATAAAATGGAAATTGTTATGATTATCATTTTTATATCATCGATAATATACTTGAATCTATTAGATCGTTTATTAGATCATTTATACCAATAAATCTATATATCAATGAGTTACGATCCTCGCTTTGTTAGTGACTTTGTTTCTAACATCTTTTTTAAACCTTTTGAATTTCCAATTGATGCAATTACTGGCTCAACTTGGGCGTTTCCTTTCATTGTATGTTAGAAAACCTTGTTATTTATAAAAATTCAATTTAAACAAAAAAAAAATGATACTTTGTTTGCTGGGGGGAGTTTTTTTTTTTTTTTTTTTCAGTTTTACTGACGGCGGTTAAATTAGGGAATCTATTATTTCTTAACTCGTCCAAGTTTATGGACTCCAGCAATTAAAATAATTATTCCTCAAATTTTGATCACATTTATTGTATTTATATTTGTTCATGTCTTTTTTTATCCTCCTCAAGCGCTAGTTGCAATATTTTTCAATGGTCCAACTGGATTAATTACCGCTTGGTTTGCAATTTTACAACAATCAGGAATAATATCAAGATATATTCTTGAAAAAACAATTTTACCGGGTCCTTTAAAAGAAATTTTCGATTCAGTAATTAAAAAAAATGGATCAGATAATTTAATCACTAAACTTGCAATTAAAACTTATCAAGAAAAAAAAATTGAAGATCAAAATAAACAAACCCCAATTTGGAAATTAATTCAAAAAAATATTCAAAAATGTTTGAAAAATTGGTTAACTTATATTAAAAACCCATATTATTGGATAAAATTTTTTGTTATTGTTTTTTTCAATTTTATTCCATTTTTTGGTCCATATATTTTGATTTTTTTAAGAAGTCCTGGTAAAGCTAGAAATTTACATGCAAGATATTATGCAATTAAAAAATTTGATAAACAAGAAATTCATATATTTTTTAATGCTAATAGAGCTTTGTATACAAGGTGAGTTCTTTTAAAACACACAAAATCAAATTCATACTCCCATTGCCATTCATTACTAACTCTCCTATAGTTTTGGTCTAGTTGCTTTGAATTTAGAACTTATTCCTGTCTTTGGAATGTTTTTCACATTCACAAATATTGTGGCTGCTAGTTTATGGGCCATTGAATTGGAAAAAAAAATGAAATAAAACTTAAACAAAACCAATTGTTGTCGGCATCTTGAATATTAAAAATTTGCTTCTCCCTTCCTTCCCTTTTTGCTAAAATTTTTTCCCTGTCTCTTTTTTTTTGGTGGTGGTGGTATTTTTTTTTTTTTTTTTTTTTTTTTTGTTGCTCAACTACCTCTATATGTAGTATAACTATGATTAGAAAGCAATAATGGAATATGATAATGTTTATCTGGAGGATTATCAATAACAAAATGAATATCAACAAATGGGAAAAAAGTTCTGCTCAAAATTTCATCCTTGTTTTCATTAAAATAATGTCTTGTATGAAATCTAATTTTATAAAGTCCCGATTTTAAAGTTTCCCATTGATAAGAAGATTCATCAACCCCAATTTTTTTCAAATCTTTGTAATTTTCATTAATTATCCAATTTGGAATTCTACCATCAGAATTAGTTTTTGCAACTGCAAATGGTATTTTTGAAACAAAATCATTATCATTAGGTAAAGCAATTGAATCTTCGTCAATCAAATTTCTTGTCAAATATTGGGGATCAGAATGAAGATAATATAAAGCACAAGTTACATTGGCCGCAGGTTTTCCTTTTGTTGTATCAAGAATATGACAAGTAACTGGTGGCATAGTGGATCAATTAATTGTATCGCTGTTTTACAAAAAAAAAAAAAAAATAAAAAATAAAAGAAAATAGAAGAAAATTTACCAAAAGGAAAGTAGAATTTGTAAGAATTTTTTTTTAAAAAAATTAATTTTTATAATTCTGATATAATCGGCTTTCCGTTATCAGAAAAAAAAAGAGCCTGTCACCAAAAAAAAAAAAAATATGCATATGTTCATAACCACGGCGAAAAATCATGATGCTGGTCTATTCAACATGAAGAGCAAAAAAAAACCCTGGGCGAAGAACTGATCTGAAAGTGTTTATTGTCCATAATTGGCACTTTCGAGTAATATAGACTAGATTGAATAACCAGGTTGTCAACCCTTACTTGATGAGTAAAATCCAGAAACATGGATGAAGAAAAAAAAAAAAAAAATTATTCAAAAACGAGAAAAAGAAATAAAAGAAAAAGAAAATTGTTCGGGATAAACAAGTTCCAATGGAATCTTGTATATTTTATACCGCTCAAGGTAATAAATGTTTCACATGTGCGATAAGAATGTTGTACAAGTTTAGTGTGAAAATTTAAATATCAGTCCTCAAGATCTCAACATGTCGAAAAGAAAAAAGAAAAGAAAAGACACACACAATAATCCTCCTCCTTCTATACCGCCAACTCAAATTATTTGGTCCTATTATTAGATAACCATTTGGTTATCCTTGATCACCAGTGTGTAACCCCTCACTCCTCATTTATACGAACCTTCTTCTCCGTGTTTCTAAGGCTCCAACTTTCATGAATTAGTAGGAGTTCTTGAAAAACGGCCAATAATTATTAGGTCTAATACAATGTGTTTTTGTTTTTTTAAATAATGAATTTTTGAAATAAGTTCCTCCCCTTCCTTAATCCAGCATGAATTGTGTTATTTTTTAACTATAGATCATATATTATAATATTCTATTTATGATGTTGAAAATAAAAAACGCATATGAAAAAAAGTGAAATTCAAATAACGATTTTTTTTTTATTAATAAAACCATCCCAAAAACCTCAATTTTAGGATGGTTGTTTTTTATAAAAATAAATAACAAAAAAAATATTGAAGGATGCGAGATTCGAACTCGCGCGGGTGAATACCCAACAGATCTTAAGTCTGTCGCCTTAGACCGCTCGGCCAACCCTCCAATCGTTGTCGTTTTTTATAGATTGTAATATTTAAATGATCGTGTCTAGGTCCAAAAAAAAATCTATTATCTTGATTTGACTTGATTATACTTTGAGGTTTTTGTTTCATTGATATATTCGTTAATATCAATTTGACCATTGATTTTTTGTTATTTAGCAAAAATTGATATTCTTGTTTGGTTTTTCCCTCTATTTAGTATATAGTTGGTTCATAAATGTAAGATATTTCTTCAATGTACGACTTTTGGCTATGGTAATGAAAAAAAAGAAGAAAATAAACACACACTACACAGTTTTGTGTAATAATTCAACATGGCTGTTTTGAATTGAAATTTCGTATGGACAATTGTAAATAATTGATAAAATCAAGCAAAGTTTAATAATAAGGAAAGCACAAAAGTTTTGCAACAAACTTGCATTCAATAGATATACTAAACGTACACTATAAAAGAGAAGGAAACCTACCTTTTATGTCATATTTGTTTTTCCAAATCATACCATTTTATTCCTATTTAGTATTAAAGTATAAATTTTTTTGATTACTACTTTCTTATTGTTTGAGTTGTAAAACAAAGAAGCTTACCACAAGTAACTCGCCACTATTGATTCAATATGCGCAACTGTTTATGTAGATGTTGCGGTACCATCTCTTTTTGAAGGCTGAGATGGAAAAAAAGATGCTCATTCGCAACTTCTCTGATCTAGTAGAATTCATTTTCAGTTAATCTAATATTTTCGACAACAAGAGATTGTAATTTTTTCAAATCTTTCAACCCTAAATAGTTTTCAATAGGATTTCCTGAACAAGAAAAGCTTTCAATATTATTCGTCTCTTGGAAAATAGGGAGTGTTTTTAATTGACAATAATCTACACTAAGCAGACTAAGCTTGGGACAGTTTGATATTGTAAACAGATCTTCCAAATTGTTTCGCGATAAGTTCAAGCTATATAGATTTTTCAAATTTGCCATGGTATCTATGCAATGAATACAATTTTGAGATACGTCTAAGCACGTCAAACTTCCAAGCTTCGATAAAAATTCAAGTGACTCTATTTTGTTACTAGATAAGCTCAAAATATTCAACTTAGGAAGATCAGCTAAATTGCTCATATCACTAATTTTATTTGCACATAACGATAAAAATTCAAGACTTTGCAAGTTTTGTAATATAATAGTATCAACTTTGCAGTACATTATAACTAATTTTTCTAATTTTTCAAAACCTCCGCTAATGACAACTTTTTTGGTATTTTTATTTTTCAAAATCAATTCACTCAATTTTTTAAATCCTTCTTTAACGTCAATTTTCACAATTTTATTGTGGTATAAAACCAATTTCGATAAAGGTAAGCTGCTTAAACAATCACAACTATTAATATGGTTATATTCGGCTATTAGTTCTTCCAAATTGGACAAATTAGAAAGAGGGGATACATCTTCAATATTGTTATTATTTATATGTAAGGTCTTCAAGTTTTTGAGTGATTTTAGTGGTGAAACATCTTTTATTTTATTGTGAGATATAACCAATACTTTCAAGTTTTCCAAAAATTTAAGACCCTGTAAATTTTTAATAGAATTCTTAGACAATTTTTAACTCTTCTAGATTTTCCAAATTTTGGAAAATAGGCAAATTAGTTATATTGTTTTCATCAAAATTTAGAGCTTTAATATTAGGAAGGTTTTTGATTTCAGAAATATCTTCAATTGAATTATCAGAAAAATCTATTTCAAAGAGATTTTTTAACCATCCAAAAATAGGTAGTGTTAATTGAAATTTCGGTAACTTTAATTTTGCCAATCTTGGACATTTGCTAAAATCGATTCTATTGACCGATTGACATTTTGATATAGAGAGAAATTTTAGTTTTTGCAAACAAAGATCATAAATTTCTACTTCGAAAGGAACACTTGGACCTAACATGGAAATTTTAATGGTAGTGATACTAGGCAAATATTCATTCGTTAAATTTTGAAAAACGAACTTGCAATTTGACCCCATTATGATAAATTCAACAAAATCATCTAAGTAGCTAGATAAATCAGTTAGATCTTTCTTGAGAGAAATTTCTTTCAAATGAGGAAACAATTTCCAATTTCTACCATCAAAAGTATATGATCCAGTGACGCATAAAAATAAGTTTCTTAATTGTGGAAAATCAAGTTTCTCAAGATCAACAGATTTTGAAGAAACATTCGTGAGTTCAAGAATTTCAATTTGATCTCTTTTAAAAGAGAATTTATTAGAATCCAAATGGCAAACTAATCTCTTTATTGGTATGGAGACAGGATAATCAAAGTGAATTTTTAAAATATCTAATGAAATCAAAGAGTTAATAACATCCATCAAGGTTTTTACATAATACAGAATATTTTCAAACGATTCTTGCACATCCAATAGACGAAAATAATGCTTAATCGCTTTCAATCCCCACACACACTCTCTATTTCAAAATTAATACTTGAGGAAAGCATATAACAAAACAAGTCACTTTCTTTTAAAAAAATTGTTTTCCCACGTCCACCTTGCTCGAGTAAATCTAAATTGGATACAATACATATTGATTTGAATATTTGAATGCGTATCAATTCTTGGAGCATCTTCTGATTGGGTAATAAAACGCTGATATCCAATAAAATTCGATTATCAAGAAAGCTTAAAATATTCAATATGATCTCAATAGGAAGTTTTTTGAAATTGTTGATCATGAAGTTTGATATAAAAGGTTGCATTTTGGGGATGAAATCTCAAGTCTTGTTAAGAGAAACAAAACAAAAAAAAAAAAAAAATCTCATCAAAATTTAATTTTATACTTTATAATTCCAGGCTTTTTATAAATGCTAATTTGCATTACTTTCACTGTTATTCTCTATTTGCACTACACAGTAGTTTTTTGTATTTCGAAACTGCTAAATTAGTTGCTTTAATATCTTTTCGTAAGTGATTACGGCAATTTGAAATAGATTCACTACTATTCTTGAATTGACCTTCAAAACCATAGTGTTAGAGAGCATTTTGGATCGATATTCATTCGCCTTTATTGTTTAATACAGATTTCTGATTATTTTAATACTAAATTAAACGAATGTGAACAAATAACTTGGTACAAGTTGAGTAATTTTATGCAATTTTTTTAAGATTGAAAATTTTCTAATATTTTAATTTCTAACAACTAGCATTTGAAATTCCCCTAATTTTTCATGTATGTTGTTTTTACCAAGGAGAATGCACATTTTCATTGACGGCTCTACTCATCGAATATGAAAAAATAGCATTGATTTCTTTTTTTTCTTTCTCTTTTGTTACTTACATCATTATTAAATGCTTTTATTTTTTATTATATGAATAGTCATAATCGTGAAGCTAATTATTATTATTATTATTTATTAAAATAAATGTTATTATATGAGAAGGAGGGCAAAAAAAAAAGGTACCGACAGGGCGGGTTTTTTGATGTTTTAAAATAAAATGTTTTTATAAAAAAATGCACAAAAATTAAGAACAAAAATGGACTTTTTACATTCCAAAACTTTACATTACAATACTCATCAAAACTTTATATACCATCTTTTTGTTCCAATTAAAACAATAAAAAGAATAAAATCAATGTTATGTCTCAAACAAAAATGCGTTGGTTTAAACACCGGCTTATTTGACACTTTAAATGTCTCACCATAACTTGCATCTTTTGAAAATAAATTCCTTCAAAACTAATTTAACCATTGAATTTATTTTCATCAAAACTAAGGCTAGCTGATACTATTTTTATTCTTTATTTTTATTTTTTTTTTTTTTTTTTTTTTTTTTTATTTTTTTTTCTTTTCTTTCAACAATATAATTTATTTTCACTCTGTCTTTTATTTTATCAATTCATTTTATTTTATTTTATTTCGCACACATTTTTTCATTTATATATACGCAAGCTTACAAAAATATGGCTCACATTAATTTAACAAAAAGATTAATTGATTGGTACGAAAGAAATCAGATCAGATTTCATCCAAGTCTAGAAATCCGTCAATCATCATTGAATGAAAGCAAGTTAGGAATCTATGCAAAACAAGATTTGAATCCTCAATCATTAAAGATTGTTGAAAATTATAAAGAGACATTTGATGAACTAAGACATCAAAATGAAAATAATAATCAAAATTTAGAATCATCATCATCATCATCTCAATCTCATTTTTTGCAATTGGATTTGCCATTGGTACGAATTCCTAAAAAATGTGTTTTCAGTACCAAAAATTGTCATATTTCTTCGATATTATCCCAAAACAATATTGAAGGAAATAATCTTGGATTAATTCTTGCCTTTATTTACGAATTCGAATTGGGTGAAAATAGTAAATGGTATGATTATTTTCAAAGTTTGTTTGAGGTTATTGATATAATTGATGTTCCACTTCCATTTTGGGGTTCAATTGAAAAACAATGGCTTGTTGGTACCGAAGCACAAGAAATTTTAAATGATGATGAAATTTTGAGTAATTATAATTTATGCCTTGATTTTGCAGAAATTGTTTATCTTGAATGGGAAATTAATATACCGCGCATTTTACAAAATATCGACATGAAACATAATGATGATAATTTTGAAACAAAAATAAATTTCTTACAATTATTTTCCAAGATTCATGCATTAGTTTCTTCTCGAAGCTTTTATGTCGATGATTATCATCAATTATGTTTAGTTCCAGCAGCAGATTTATTCAATCATCATTCAACTCAATATCAACAACTGTGTCATTTTGAATCTTTTTTCGAAGCATGTCAAGTATGTGGTAAAGCAAATTGTTTTAATCATGATGATAATGATGATGATGATGATGATGATGATGAACAATTGTCAATTTATACCGCTAGTTCAATCAATAATAATGATAATCATCATTTTCTACCCGAGTATTTGAAAATCTTTGATGATGGTAAATATGTCTCTAATGATGATTGTTGTGATATCATTTTAGATTCTTTTGTATCACAAAATCAAGAATTACAAATAAGTTATGAACAAGGTCTAAACAATCCTTTGATTTTGTATAAATATCAAAACATTGATTTGCAAAACCCAAACGATTATGTTTCTTTATCTAATGAAATAACCACATATTATAACATTAATACAAATTCTATTAAAAGAATCCAATGGTGGGATTCAATAGGTCATAAAAATTGGATAAATGATAATGAATGGACAAATGATAATGAATGGATAAATGATTTGAAAATTTTCCCTTCAAAAAATGGATTTTCAAATACAAATACTTTGACAGTAATTATAAATCTTTTATCAATCACTGATGGACAATTTGATAAATTAATTGTAACGACCAATTTTGAGTTATTATCATCAACTGCAAGTCGGAATTTTAATGATTTATTTAAACAACTTTTGACTCAAAGAATTGAAAAATTACAAACTTCAATTTTCAATTTATTTCAAATTCAATTTGAAATTGAAAATAGTAATTACCAAATGAATTTAATTTGGTCAATTATGATGGATTTTAAAAATTCAAATTCTTTGAAACGAAAATATCAAGCTTCAGTTATCGTAAATAATGAACTTGTAATATTGATTTCAATGTTACAAATTGTAAATAATAGAATAGATGAAATAAAGTAATGTTTTGTTTAACATTAATCCGCTATTAAGCTTACAATGTAAGTTTTTCAATTTCTCCAAAAAATATCAAATTAAAGGAAAAAGTCCAAAAAAAAAAGGTCCAAAAAGTCCTCAAAAAAAAAAAAAAAAAAAAAAAAAAAACCTCAAAAAAAAAAAAAAAAAAAAAAAAAAAAAAAAAAAAAAAAAAACA
>JASTUB010000421.1:0-14936 GCA_031124825.1 Saccharomycopsis vini
GAAAATAGAGAAACAGTAAAGGATAATAGAGATAAAGAGAATAGAATAAATGATAAAGATAAAATAAAATAAATAAAATAAATAAAGATTGTAACAATTGTAGAATTATAAATTCAACAAGTATAAATATGGCTGGTTTAGATAACTATCGAAAATAAATTTATGTTTTATTGATGTCTACAGTAAGATTGCTGAGATTACAACAACAGATGTAGGGATCAAATACATAGAAAATTTTAAGTTCATAAAATTAATATATGATGCGACTGTAAAAAGAAAAAAAGTATAAATCCGAAAAAGCGTATTTAAAAGCATGGGATACTTCATTAGAATTAGATCATTAAAACCCAATTCATCCTATGCGCGAAATATTAGAGACAATGAATTTCAAAATATTTTAAAAAGCCCAGTTCCTATGAATTACAGATCATTGAGACCTGAAATGTTCAATTGTGATTTTAAAAAAGGAAGCGAAAAAGAACAAGAGAAAAAAGCTCGAAAATTTCCACTACTTTGCTAAATTTTCATGATGCAACTCCAAAGCATCAAGAAAAGTATTGGAAAAAACTAAATAAAAAAATGACAGTTTTATGTATTATGTTGAACGATTTAATATAGTACGAAGGACAAATGAAACCTGGGGTACTAAATGAATCGCAGATGTCAGTCTGCACATAGCAAAGACTTCTCTTTCAGTATTTGAATGCCACGGGCACACAACCATAAAATTGGAACATATATTCGTTGGTTCCATAATTAACAAGTGTTATCATCATGTATATAAAAAGAAAACAAGAAAAAAAAATATCAAGTTTATACATTATTAATTTACATTATATTATTTTATTATTTTATTCATTATTTTTATATTTTATTAATATTTATAAGTTAGTATTTAGTTTTTCATTACAATGAACATCGAAGGAGCAAATAATGGATTTGAAGTTTCCAATGCTTCAAACACCACAAATGACATCAATAAGAGAGTTGATAATCTCGAGGCCTTAATCAAACAGGCCATGATGTCGATGGAAGCATTGACATTGTCTGTCAACTCGATGATCGGGTTGCCTAACAATGACAACGTTACCGAGCTAGACCGACAGCAGAAATTATTTTCCTTATTTAAGCGGTCGTGTAAATGCTTACAATTAAATTATAATAATTAAACCGAAGGGTTTTGGTGGGTATTCACCCTTTTAAAACTGTTTTTTTAAATAGTTTTAAGCGATCTTTTGAAGATTTTCCCCTAATATATATATAAGTATAGATTTTTATATAAATCTAGTTTTCTGTGTTGAAAAAAAAAAAAAAAAGCATTAATCTATTTTATATTTTCTAATTTCAAAGAATAAACAAAAAAAACGATGATTCAAAAATACATAATCAAAAGTTAGTTCTCAAGAATAGCATACAAAAATAAACGTATAGACACGGGTTTGTTCCTGATATAATAAAACAAACTCCCACCATCAAATTAACTGCTCACACTGTAAAATCAAAAATAAATGGGATAAAATCCTCACACCTATCATCCAGACATTCACAAAGATTTTCTACTATCTTTTATTTATTGGGCTTCAAAGCTCATCCACAGCTTAACAGCTAGTCATATTATAATTATTAAAGATAAAAATTAAAACCAGGAGTTTTTGACGGGTAGAAGTCTCGCCCTTTTAATTTTTTTTTTATGGTTTTATGTAGTTTTTTGAAGATTTTGCCCTTGTGCATATATTTATAGATTTCAATATTAATCTAGTTTTCTGTGTTGAAATATATATGTACTCTCCAATGACTTTCAATAAAAAATGATAATTTGTGAGAAAAAAAAAAAAAAAACAAAAAAAAAAAACAGAGAACTTACAAGAAGTTAAACAACTACAACAAAATAAAATAAAATTCTTGATTCCAATCGCAAATCAAGTTCCAATTCGATTAAATCTTGTATATGTGAATATCGTAATTGCTATGAAAGACAAGCACAATTTTTATCTCTTTTCATCTTCCACATGCTGAATTTCTTACAGTATAAGGGCATACAAATAAACATATTATTATTTATAAAATTAAACGAAAATTAATGTTAATGGTGTAGTTTTGGTGTTTTGCTACGCTACAATTTTTATGAGTACTTGCAACAGTTCACAGAATTCAATTTTTTTTGTAAATTTTGTAATCTGGAACCACAAAGAACACATTTCACATCCCAACACATAAAATAATTCAATCTTCCAAAGTTAAACAAAATTTTCAGAATTATTAACAGAGAATCACTAATCCATGACTGTTCAAAACTACTACTAGATAATTAACTATCATATAAACATTACCAGAATTTAGACAAAATTTTCCTTTATTTTTCTCTTTTTCTTTATTCCCTTCTTTCTTTTTTTTTTTTTTTTTTTTTTTTTGTAATTTCCTCTCTTCTTTACTCTAGCAGTCGCCTTACGAAGACTTTTTTTCTTTCACAGAGATTGGCTTATATTACTTATATGACTAACGAGTAAAACCCAACAAAAATGTTTGTAGCACACATTTCTATAATGTAGTGCAACATAACAAACAGAAGTTTAAATGCTATTTGTTATCCATTTACCAAAACTGTTACAGTTTTTAATTTGAGCTTTCTACATTTCATCTTTAACTTCTTTAACAGAGAAATTTCCTCAAAAGAGATCAGCAGCAGTTAACTCAAGTAACGACCTTCTGTCCCTCTCAGAAGCTATTAATTTTAACGCTTGAATAATTGTTAAGTCAATTCTGTGACAGGCATAAAAAATAAAGGCTTAGAGCCAATTGAAGTCAATGGAGCATGACCGATCATAAAGTGTAAAAAAGAGAAAGGAGCTCGATCAGTAACTAATCTTCTTAAATTTGAGTCAAATGTTGTTGCCATGTGTAACGCAATGAAGTTATAACAATTGACACAAAAAAATAAAATTAAATTTTTAAGGTCTCGATCGTGTAGATGTTTGACTTTCAAAAAATTTGAAGTAGGTCCTACAGTATTATCATTTGTTAATACTGAAAATTTATTAGGTGCAGGTACTCCTTTCTAGCATAAATAATAAACTCATACAACTATACCATTCATCTTGAACCGTTCCAAAGTTACAGAATCAACATACTTCTCCAATCCAGTCTTTCCGCTAATTCCTTTCCTTCTTTTTGTCTTGACCACTAAATCTCTCCCCAAAAATTTAGGAGGAGCATCTTTTAATTTTGGGATGAATACATCTTCATCTAATAGGACACCATTACCTTCATTTCAACCATTGGATATTAGATACACATCGCCTGAACAAAAAATCCTTTTTTCATAAAATTGCATTTTAAATAATAGATAATACATTTTTATCCTTTAAAGTCCCTTTGTTAAGAAAAATACGAAGCTTGAGACAAATAATTATATCATTATCACTGAGTTTAGATAGTAATACACGTAATATGACCATAAGTCAGCAACATCTCTTTCAATGGGAGTATCTATATATAAGCAAGTGTTCCCCTTCTTTTATTTGAAAACTCAATCTGCTAGTTAATCATGTGTCATTTTTGAAACAAGGCTTTCTTATCAATACAGAATATCTCGTCAAAGTTTCCATGTATTTTTCCATAAATAGACAAAGTAGCGCTTTACTGTTCAGCAACAGTGTCAGCTTGGTTTGGATTTGGATCAACAGAGAAAGTGGCCATCATTCTTCCAGGGAATTCTTTAGAAAATTTTGGAATAAATCAAGTACCCATACCAGAATCAGTACCACCACCTGAGGAACAAAAAATTTAAAAATCTTTCAAAAATCGCAGCCTAAGACTTCACTTCTACACATCGGTGATTGAATTTATTAAGTCAGAAACTTTAGGGAGCTTTTGTATGAGAGTTGATAATAAACCATTTGGAAGAATCTCTAGTTGATACAGTTTTATGAAGTGAGTACAGTAATGTTATAATAATAAAAAAAAAAAAAAAAAAAAAAAAAAAATTATTAGTAGCAACATCTCTGATAACTCTATTATCACCAAAAATTCCAAGCAAATTTCTTCGTGATGATTCTCGATAATTTCCAATATTTTTCAATTTAGCACGGGTCAATCTGGAGGTTTACATATGTAAGAGCCCTAAGCCAATAAAATGTTGTGATCTCTGGCTTTTGCCTCAGGAAAAAAATAGAGAAACATATTAAACCTTTTCTTCAGCACAATTCTTATAGGAAACCTCGCTGAGGCTTTCACCCCCACCCAACACGTCCAAAACACCTTGTTTTTTTCATGAGGGATGGGGCTCATAATCCCCAAAAGCCCCCCAAGTGATGATGTTTTTCAATCGGCTTAGTAAGCAATCTTTTTTTTCAATTTGAAGGGTACAACACCCTACACTCAGGTAGTTTTGGCAAACCGCACGTGGGGGTGTGCAACCCTCACGTCAAGAGTGATCAACACGACTTTGGAGCTTTTTTCACACAAAAGTTTTTTGTTTTTTTTTTAAGTATGCAAAGAGAAATTGAACTGGGTATGAATTCACAAGGAGGTTGAGATCTTGAGAAGAAATCACAAAATATAATACAATAATGACTTCAACTGAATCAGCCGAGAAAATTCCCCTGTCAGTTCACAAGCTCAGGCAGCTTAAATCACAACTCAATGATTGTTTAATATCTGAATCTAGCCTGAACAAAAGAAAACAAAAATACAGAGTGCTAAAATTAGAAAATGAAGGACATGCGCGATATCAAGTTAATAGGACTTTCAAACTTATTAAGTCTATTTCGCGTAAACGAAGAAAACATGGAGCGATGCTGGGACTTTCTAGCGAGGCTGCACATATTTCAGATTTCTTTGAAACGTCAAATTTGGAATCAAAATTTAGTGAAATCAATTCTAAAAATATTCCAATCGCTTTTAAAAAACTGAATCAGCCATTATGTACATATTTACCTTATAACAAGTCGTTTATACTAGATTTGTTGAATAGTTATGCGAGCCTGTTGAACTGGAGCTTGCCAATTCTGTCATCAAAACTTCATCCTTTGGAATGTGCATTAAACGGGTGGATTTGTCTGAAAAATAATACCCTTGCGTGCATATCGTGTGGTTCTTCACTTGTTGTTAAATTCCCTGCAGATTTGAATGAAGATACTTGTTCAAAAGATCTTTTGATAGATAGAATAATAAACCAATACGTGCTGCAATTGCATACTAAACATTCATCAGATTGCCCTTGGTTCTTGAACCCAGCAAAGAAGGAGATCGCATATGAAATCAATGTTGTGAATGAAAAATATGAAACTGAAAAATTTTTAGAGCGAATCAAAGCTTTCAAGAAACTAAACCTTGATGATACACTTAGCACTTCAATAAACAATCTGATAGAATTACATGAAAGTTTTTTGCATGAGCTTAAATTGTGGCTACATTTACATCATTTGGATAATGTACTGATCTTCGAAATTATATTAGCTTTACTTGGTTGGTGCCCGAAGAAGATTAATGATAAAATAGGTAGTGTAATATACTGCGCTTGTTGTGGCGTAGAGCGTCTCTTATTCATCAAAGATGATGATAATAAAATAGATGCATTCTATAGTCATCGAAGCTGGTGCTGCCATAGTGGAGCAGAAAACAATACAGGACAGGGTTGCCCAGCATACTTAAAACTTATTGAATTAATAGAATTTGAATACAGCACAGACGAAGAGCAGTCTTTAACTCTATTTCGATCTCTTTCAAAATCTGCTGAGTCAAATTGAAGACTAGATTCAAAGAAAACCTTGAACTTTCAAAGAAGAAAAATATTATATTGTCTAAAGAGATATATACAAATACATCTAATTCTTGCTGGAGATTATTCTGAAATAAGGAAATAACTAACAAAATAACCATATTTTTTTTTTTTTTTTTTTTTTGTAACCATGGGTTGGTTTAGAATTTCAGAGGTCACCGCATTTTTCCCATACAAACGAAGCAAAATGTACGAAAAATGGTTTTACAGAGATTGTTTGTCATAGAATTGACTACTCTTGCACTTTTTCCGGGTAGCGACCGCTAAAACAAGAAAGATATATCGATAATAGTAAATCCAACTAGAGAATACTTGCTTTTTCTTTTTTTTAATTTAATAAATAAATAATTGTTTGATAAAAAAGTCAGCCGTGTGATGAATGAAACAGAGTCGGATAAATTGAAGAAACAGGAAAAGCAAGCAAATTATGAATCAGTACAGAAGCTAAGTCAACACACGCAGAACAGAAGACAAATACCTCCAAGTTTTGTTGACACAACTATAGCTGGTGAAAAGAAGTTGATTCAAGATCTCACTCATCCAGGACTTAAATCATATAACCCAAAAAATGTTAGCTCCTCTTGGTACCCATACTGGGATAAAATTGGTTTGTTCGACCCAAACAGTGAAGGAGCCCCTTATTCAATTATTGGTTTCCCAAATAAATTAAGCGGTATTGGTCATTTGGGAAATGCTTTTAACCAAATGCTACAAGACACCTTGGCTAGGTATAAAAGGATGAAAAATAAAGCTGTATTGAGAATTGAAAGTTATAATCATTGTGATATAGGTTTAGAGGACACTCTCGAAAAAAAAATTTTGAATGAACAGAAATCTAAATATTGTTTGCAAGACGAACAGTTTTTGGAATCTATCCAAGAGTTGAGTACGACTTTTCTTGAACATAGTACAAAACAAACTAGACAATTAGGCATTCAATTTAATACTGACTTGAAATACAGAACACTTGATAAAACTACCAAGTGCTTAACTGACCAATGTTTTATCAAATTGTACCAATCAGGCTTTTTGGAAAGAAAGCCTTCCATGGTCAATTGGTCCTATTTGTTGAGCTCACCGGTTCCGGATACTGATATAAAGTACGTCAATATCAAGGCGAGAACACTAGTGAAAATCCCAGGATATGATACTGACATAGAATTTGGCGTTATCAACGACATAATTTACAAGATTCATAACAGTAATGAACAATTGGTCGTTGCAACAACAAAACCTGAGACCATGTTCGCAGACGTTGCAATTGCTGTTCATCCTGATGATGAAAGATATTCTCACTTAGTTGGTAAAAAGGCAATACATCCAATTAGTGGGAACTTACTTCCTATCATTCTAGACGACGAATTAGTTAATATAAAGTTTGGTACTGGTGCAGTGAGATTAGCGCCATCAAATAACTTGAAGGATTATAATATCGGGCTCAAATATGGACTCAAATTTGTTCAAATTTTCAATTCTGATGGCACTTTGAATGAAAACTGTGGTAAAGAATGGCAAGGAATAAAAATATTGGATTCAAGAAAAAAGATTTTGTCCTATTTGAAAGACAAGGGCTTATTAATTGCTCAAAGAGACAATCCAATGAGAATTCAAATTTCTTTAAAGACAGGTGAGGTCATTGAAAAACGTCTCCATGGACACTGGTATCTCAAAAATTCAAGCTTATTAAAAGATGAAAAATATAAAGATTCAGTTCTTGAAAGTCTTAAGCTCGGATTAAGGACATTTCCAAATAACTATATTGAGAAAATTACCTCTCAAATTATGAATTTTACGCTAGAAGATTTGATTTTGACAAACGAGAAGTCCCTATGGAAAACTAGTAACAGCCCTTCATATTTTGTAAAACTAGAAGATGGCAAAAAAAATGACTTCCATGAAACTAAGTTCTGGGTTGTGGCTTCTGATGAATCTGTAGCCAGATTACTTGCCGAAAAAAGATTTCCAAACTCCAAATTTGAACTAGTTAAAGATCCAGACAATCTTAGCCCTTGGTTCTTTGACTCAACATACCCACTTGTATGCTTAGGCTGGCCACTTAATAACGAGTTGTCCGAAAAATTTTTTCCTCATTCCCTATTCATTGGCTGTGCATCTGATTTGGATACTATTTTGAAAACAATTTTGATTTGTTTCAGCTTGACTAAGAAGATTCCTTACAAAGAAATAGTCATTCATAGTCTATTGACTGATTTTAATGGAAGAAAATTATCTAAAAAATTGGGTAACCATTTTGATCCTTTATTTGTTATATATGGTTACGGTAAGGCGACAATGAGTCAAAACTTCAATAAATTTTCCAATAATAATGAAAAAGATTTAAAAAAATTAATCAAGACATTTGAAGCGAAATTTCCGAAAGGTTTCAGTGATATTGGAGCTGATGTTTTAAGAATTAACTTTCTCAAGAAATTAAATAGTAACCAAAACTTTACGTTGAATAATTTGGCAAATATTGAAGATGAAAGAAAAACAATCTCAAAAATTTACCAAATAGTCAAAAATGTAATACTTGATTTGACTGCTGATGATTATTCTGATTACTCAAAAAAAGATTATGTCATAAAACATGATTATGATCGTTGGATTTTCTTGGAATTGGAAAAATTAATCATCAATTGTGATAAAAGAATGATATCATACAATATTAGTGAAGTTGTTGAAGACATTACCAGATTTTGGATTGAATCCTTTGGTAATCTTTATTTTGAAATTATAAAAGGAAAATTGCACTCATTACATGAAAATCATGAAGAAAGATGCAATTCTCAAAAACTTTTGTTCCACATTTGCGAAACTGTTTTAAGATTGTATCATCCTTTTGCTCCATTTATGACCGAAGAATTGTGGCAACGTTTAACAAATAACAATCATAAATCTATTGGTTTACAATCATACCCTATCAAATTTGGCTATTTGGTACATGAAAATAACCAATTCGAAGAAATTTTGGACCTTAGCAACTTCATCAACCAATTTGTAACTGACTATAATATTTTCAAAGATGGTAAAGTTATTGTTAAGATAGATCAAAACTCTAAACTATATTGCTTGGCTAACCAAAACTTGGATGTCATTTCATATTTGAATAAAAAGCTTTCATCATTCTACATAATCAGCTCAGATGCAAATATTTTAAATGAATTTGAATATGTTTCCAAGGTTTACAATGAGTCAGTAACAGCTTTTCTATTGGCCAAAGGCGTTTTAAATATTGAAAACGAAATCAATAAAAATGAATCCAAAATAGCCAAATTGACTAAGAAAAGAGACCAAATTGAAAGTTTACAAAATGGTAAAGACTATGATAGAAAAGCTTCTAAAGAATTGAAGAAAAAACATGATAATGACTTGAATGCTTGTTTGAATGAACTTGAAAAAGTATCTGAAGTTACAGAATCACTTAAAAGACTTAAAAGACTTAAAGTTGATACTTAAACATCAAATTCGTTGAGACGAGAGTAGATACAATTATTGGAGTTGTCAATTGAAATATTCCTAATTTTTTTTTTTTATTGTTCATTATTTTTATATGAACAAAAAAAAAAACTAAACAAAAAGCCATGTCTTTTCTTTTTGGCTTTTTAGAGGGAAACCTGTTATTACCATTCATCGTTCTTATCTATTACTTCATATCTATGAATTGTTTCACTTAAATTGATTTCTCAGTTAAATCAATATATATCACAGATTGAATAATACTGTAAATATTTGCTTAACTCTGTATTCTACGTACATCAAAACAAAAAAAGACTATTTGAAGTCAAAAACATTGCTCCACTGGTTGAATGAACCAAGTCAATCTCTATAACCACTTGAGAACCTGTAAATACCAGCCAATCATCAAACTGAAACACAGTAACAGTGATGCTGCTGCTGACTTTATTGGGCTGATGAAATTGTTAAGCAGAGTGAACAGTAGTTTAAACTCTCTTATATACATATGTCCTCAAAAATCAACAGAATAAAAGGATAGTTCACTCCTAATTCTATGGTGCCTCAAGTTATTGTCTACAAAAATGTTTTGTGCTTCGCGGTTGTTTTTAACCTTTATTCGAGAATCCTGGAGTTTTTCAGTTACTTTTCTCCAGTTCAGAGTATTTGGCACCCGCTACTTGTGCAAGAAGCCATCAGTGATTCTCCATCTTAAAAATCATCTTATAATCACCCTTCAATTGATTAATAAATATTTAAAAAGAAATCGACGTGTAATCATCACTGATGATAAATCAATCTTAAAAATTTGAACGTGGACAACAGATGCGCCATAGAATACTCGTGAGTGTTTGAAAAAGTGAACAAAATGCGGCCGCGCGCAAGTGCATGAAAAATTGGCCACCAATGTTTGTTGGCGCTATTTAATATAGCCCTGTTCACGTGCTTGTTTACGGGGCTGCTTTTGTTAGTGACTTCGTCAACAAAGGACGGAGGTGATATTTTATTGGGTAAAAAAAGGTTATGCGGCGCTGCTGCATTTCTGCGAAATTTGAACCAACGATGTGATGAAAAAAACTGAAAAATATTTGCAGGGGAGCCTCCGTTGGCAGTGACACAGGTCTAAGAAGGTGATAAGTTAAGCAAAAATTAATCAGTCAAGATGGGTAAAAGGTATGTGCTTAAAAGCAGTGAACTACCTAAATAATATACTATAACTTATGCACAACTACTCTAAAACAATATTATTAGAATTAAAAAAAATTGAAATCGCAGTTAAACACAAAATTAATAAAATATCAAAATTATGAATCGAAAGTCTTAAACTGAAGAAATAGCATATCGAAAAACCATCTGAACATTATGAACAGAATAAAAACATTTTTCACGAATTTTTACCCAAATAAAGTATTATAAGCTTCATCCTTTGTTATTGGCCAACCAAAATCAAAAATAAAATGCTAAAAATACACTTCAGCACACTTACAAGTAATTCTATTTTACATTAGGAAGATATATCAAGATTATCGAAACCCCAAAAATCATACAAAGGAGACATCAGTGTGACATTTACACGTTTTAAGGCTTGAATCAAAAAATAAAATGAGAGGTGGTCTTCATAATTTTTTTAGTCTGTTGTGGTTTGTAGTTTAGTTTGCCTAAGTGTAATTTAGCAGATTACTAACAGTTTATATAGTCACGGTTACAGATCTAGAACACGTTACATGTTCCAACGTGATTTTAAGAAACATGGTACTATTGCCTTGTCTACTTACTTGAAAGTCTACAAAGTTGGTGACATTGTTGACATTAAAGCTAATGGTTCCATCCAAAAAGGTATGCCACACAAATACTACCACGGTAAAACCGGTATTGTTTACAACGTTACCAAATCTTCCGTTGGTGTTATCATTAACAAAGTTGTCGGTAACAGATACATTGAAAAAAGAGTCAACTTGAGAGTTGAACACATCAAACACTCTAAATGTCGTCAAGAATTCTTGAACCGTGTCAAAGAAAACGCTGCCAGAAAACTTGAAGCCAAACAAACCGGTAAACAAGTTCAATTGAAAAGACAACCAGAACAACCAAGAGCTGCTCACTTTGTTTCTACTGAAAACAACAAACCACAAACTTTGGCTCCAGCTGCTTACGAAACCTTTATTTAAGCTATTTTACATATGTTTAATATTGAATGTTTTGATTGTATTTTAAATACTTTTTTAATGATCTCTGTAGCTTTGATAGTGTTTTATTCAATCGTCTTTTAAAAATATTGATTATAGTACAAGGTTTTGTAAATGTGGTATGTCAATTGAATTTAAATAGATATATCTAGTTAATGATAGCTTTAGTAAGTATGTGTGCTCTCGAAAAATAAGACGCAATTGAACGGGTCAAGCAAGTTTTTTCTCACTATTTTCCGTATTTTTTTTAAAAAAAAAAAAAAAAATTAAATGAGAGAAAAGTTTGCTGATACCTTTCTGAGATTCAACAAGCTAGATTACAAAACTGTCAGGTTTTGAGAAAGATTCTTTTCAGAATGAGTCATGAGAGTAAATAAATATATAGTAAACAAACATGTGTTCTAGGTCGCTTCATATCTTAGACGCCGATGTTAAATCAGTACTTCGATCCCAAATTACTATTCAATCCTTAGATAATGCCATCCAAGAATGTCTACAAAATAGCGTTGATTCTGGTGCTACAGAAATCGAATGTGATTTTAACATTGAAAAACGCTGTTTCATTATTCATGACAATGGTAAAGGTATATCCCCAAAAGACTTGGAAAAAGTTGGTGATATGTTTTACACTTCAAAGATCCGCTGCTTAAATGACTTGAAATCAATTGAAACTTATGGATTTAGAGGCGAAGCGTTGCATTCTCTTGGGCAAGTATCCAATTTGACGATCATTTCTAAAACTAGTGACTATAACAGCCCATTCATGATAAAAATTTGTACTGGTACAAAACTATTACCCAGACCATTATTGTATGAAATCGATGGCTTTTATCATGACGATACTTTTGGATATTTGAAGTTTAAGTTTATTAAACAATCTGGAACCATGATAATTGTTACTGGATTATTCGATAATATTCCTGTGAGAAAGCTTGGTATTTCCAATTTCTCGGAAACCAGGATAATCAATAGGATAAAAATGCTTGTTTGTAGGTTATCTTTATGCAATGGTGACATTTCGTTTCGCCTTTTGCACAAAAAGAAAGTCTTATGTTATGTGAAAGGATCCATCTCAAATGAAGTGAGTTTGATGAAAAATTCTATTCGATCGGTTTTTGGCGAGGCTATAGTCAATAAGTTCAAGTATGTTGAGAATGAAGTAGCTGAATTTAAGCTTTTTGGTATAGTTGGAGACTCTCTATCATATTATTCCAATTTGCATTTCATTTTTCTCAATAACAGAGAAATATGTGTGCCTTCTTTGTTTAAGACTATCAAGAAAATGTTTCAATCAACAAATTTTGGAGAGTATGGTTTGATAAATGATTCACATGCCCTGCTAAAATTGAAAAAACAAGCTCCCTATGGTAAAAACCATATTTCAAAGTATCCTGTGTTTGTCATCAAAATGACTGGCCCCGTTTCATTATCTGATGTCTTGCAAGACCCCAGTAAAATAATTTCAATATCCACAAATATGGTGAAGATTGAGGATATTATAACTAGAACTTTTGAAAAATTTCTAAAACCATATCAATTTAAAAAAGAAGACGCAAACTTGGTTGGTTCTCGAAATGTGAATATAACATCAATGAAACCATTTGGTAATAGGCTAGGCGCATCTTCTGCAAAGTTATTGCTAGGCTCGTCAATGAGAACTGGGAAAATGGATAATATAGAACTATCTGGCAGACTGTCCTGTGGTGGTACAGATCATATATTCAGTGCTGTCAATATAAATAAATTTGTTAACGAAGAAATATTCAGTAAAAAAAATATGACTGAAAGTAAAATCAATGCGATGAAGCAGATTGATTTATCGTATTTGAGCCAGCCAGTCAATGTTTCGAAATCAAAAAATCAAATTAAATTTTGTGACTTTTTCGAAAATTTTAGTAAAGTGAACTTAACTAATGAGTCGATAAAGAACTTCAAAATAGTTTCTCAAATTGACAAAAAATTTGTGCTAGTCAAATATCAAATGAATGCCTTGACTCCTTTACTACTAATCCTTGATCAGCATGCTTGTGACGAACGTGTAAAAGTAGAGCAATACTTACAAGCATTTGTCGAATCAGTTCTATTTAATATCAACAATAATTGCAACTATTTATGTGAAGAATTAGATCTCAAGCTAGTTTTTGAAGTCTCTGATTATGAATTGCAGCTTATCAACGAATATAAAAATAATTTTGTCATTTGGGGCATTTGTTTTGAAAGCTCCGCTAAAAATATTACAATCACACATCTTCCAAAAATACTCATTGATAGGAAAAACGATAATCTTGTTAAAATGTTGATGATCCAACATAGTTTTGATATGTATGATGGTAAAAAATTCAATGATTATGGATCTTTAGTTACAGAATTTACAGATGCCAAGAACTGGTGGCGATGGATACCTCTCATTCCTGAAATTATAATTGATCTAATAAACTCAAAAGCATGTAGAACTGCAGTTATGTTTGGTGACTCTTTGTCTGTTCCTGAATGTCAAGAATTGGTTTGTAAATTGAGCGCTTGTAAATTTTCTTTCCAATGTGCGCATGGTAGACCTTCAATTATACCCCTTGGAAGTCTAACTTGTAAATCAAATAGGTGAAAATGGGAAAGACTAACAAAAATTGCGTTGAATTATCTGCTTTTTTTTAATTTTCTTTTTTTTTTTTTTTTTTTTATGATGCTTTGAATAGATTCTTATATAACCATAGTATAGTGCCAGTTGATGCTTATGATAAAATTTAGTTAATAATTGAAGTTTTATTCATTAGCAAACTTAATAAGAAGTAGATCAAAACTTTCTGGTATGATGTAAACCTTTTTTATGTAAAACTTTTTAATGGAATACTACCAATCACAATATTTGCCGACCTTCAAAGGTAAGACAAAAGGCTCAAATGAAAAATTTGTGTACATAAGAAGAACTATAAAAAAATCTGAATTGAAAAATATATGGTCTAGCTACAATTCGAGCTTAATGCAAGACTAGTGTAAAATATCAAAACCTATTCAAAGTCAAAGTCGATGAAAAAAATAATGAAGGATGCGAGATTCGAACTCGCGCGGGTGAATACCCAACAGATCTTAAGTCTGTCGCCTTAGACCGCTCGGCCAACCCTCCATTTATTTGTTTTTTTTAGTTTGAAACGTATCAATATTTAAAGACACAAATTAACGCATTCGGAAAATGAATATTTTCGAAAAAATAGTGGGCTACAATACTTATATCATCCTTCAGATGTTATATATAACTCTTGAAACCTTAAAAACCAACACTGAATATGGTGGTTTTGGTATGCTTGACCTCAGAAATCACTTTCACTATCAATATGCGAGAATTATATACAATGTTTTGACAGATCAAAATCAAAATGTTTATTATACTATATTCCGATATAAAATTCAACATACTATCAATACCATCATTCAAGTGGAAATTTCAAAGAAAAAAATTGACCACAATCCAAATAATATCTCAACTGATTTGGGCGAAAATCGAATGAAAACCCATCCATGGT
>JASTUB010000422.1:0-14926 GCA_031124825.1 Saccharomycopsis vini
TGGTGGGAAATGACAATATTGACAAGGGCTATTGGTGGATTTGAAAAGTGTGAGACCTAAGTTCATTAAATGAAAATGTTCCATTGAGCCAGGATATGTTCTAGCCACTTTATTGATGTTTTTCCAACATTGTTTTTGGTAAGTGGCAGTTGTGTTGGTAAAACTCACAAAAATATTGAAAGTTGTAATATTATAATGGCTATTTACTATAGAAAAATATGGTTGCCCTTATGGCCAAGTTGGTAAGGCGCTACACTAGTAATGTAGAGATCCTCAGTTCAAATCTGAGTGAGGGCACTTCTTTTTTTTTTTTTTGCAAAATCTACAACAAATATTGTGAGAACCAAAAGTCTAAGATTTATCAATAAAAGATTCATATCTTGTTCTTAAAATAAAGAACATCTTTCTTTTAATAAATTAATTTACATACGAAGCCCACATCAAAAGTTGAATATATCGTCATAAGTCCGCTTTTCACACAAATTGTTTAGGGATGCACTTAGCAAATACACAAAGTTTTATCTTCTTGAGAGGTGTATACGCGCTAACAACATCATAATTGGCATACTATATTAAATAAATTTAAAAGTTGTTGAAAAAAATAAGCTGTTGAATAACTTTTTTTTTTTTTGATTTTTTTAACATACTTATTATCGACTGGTGCACAATTAACTTTGCCTTGTATTGATTAGATTATCCAATAGTGTGGGGTGTGGGAGGGAAGAAAAAAAAAGTATGAAAATTTCAGTTGAAAAAAAAGTAAAAAACAAGTAAAAAGACCAAATAAGATTAGCTTTGAATGAGCAGAATATTTTCTTCAACAATATTAGCAAGAGGTGATAAATTATTTATTAAGTCAATTTGAACTTAATGATTTTTCTGAGAAGAACCGTTGCTATTCAATTTTTTTTTCATTTTTTTTTTGTTTTTTCAGTTTTAATATCGTGAATTGGTCAACTTCTTGTCCACTATGAGTCGTCCAAATCGTCCAAGTAAACCTCCAACAAGTAGTATTTTCATAACTACTAGGCGGCCAGCTGCAAAGAGAAATTCTGCACCTGTTACCAAAATCGATGGTCCAAATAGTCGTATACGGGGAACTTATCCATCAGCAACAAGTTCTTTATCCTCTCTGAGAGGTGATTCACGATCCACAATTGATGATGCTAGATACTTAACCACCACCAATAATAATAGAGTCTCGCCAAGTCCCAGATTATCCTCAATTGGAATTGAGGCTACATCTTCACGTATAGTAGATGACAGATTAGGTTTGAGCTCAGATTATGATAGAAGACTTCATCAAGATGATATACCAGAGGATGCGAGAAAAAGATCTGTTTTGTCAGCATTTGATAGAAGAAGGCCTCTAGCAGATTCAAGTGCAATATTAGCAGCAAGTGATCAAAGAATATCACGATCATCTCCTAGTATTACAAATAATAGATTAGCATTATCTAGGTCTTTGACATCAGATATCAATAGTAGGTCATATCCCGAAGATAGACTACGCTCCACTAGCTCTTTTATATCAGAATTGGATAGAGTTGGTGTAATTGGGTCTTCAGCCAGCGCATTCAGAGTACCATCTCGTATTGAAACTGTTCGTACCACAGAACTCGAAAGTTATCCAGCATCATCAGAATATGCTAGTAGATTTTATGAAGATGATAGATTAAGTTCAAGCAAATCTGTTTTCGCAGAATTTGATAGAAGACGGTATGATGAAAAACGAGACTTAACCAGGTCATTGCTGACCACAAACGAGGAAGCAAGAAGAAGAGAATCAGCATTATATACGGCTGATGGCATATCACGGACAAATGAATCGCTCACTTCGGAACTTGCCAGAACAGCACCATATTCTGATGAAGCACAAATGTCATTATATGCAGATTATGATGTAGCTGAATATTCAACTGATAAGTATAATGCAGATAGAACCCTAGAATCAAGTAGTATAAACGATAGACTAGATTCCAGGTACGATAGCAGGTTGTATGATGATAGAAGAGTATATTTACAAGCCGGGGTAGCGTATTCCAACGATAGAAGTGCGTATGATGAAGATGATAGAGCAGCCTTTGTTGATGAAAGAGCAACATACGCCGATGATAGAGTTGCAAGTCAAAATTATACAGGAGCATATCCAGATGATACTAGAGCAGCCTATCAGGACTATGATACGAGAGCTGTTCTGGAAGACACCAGAGCAGCCTATGCAGAATACGACACAAGAGCAGCCTATCAGGACTATGATACAAGAGTAGTTCTGGAAGACACTAGAGCAGCTTATTCGGAATATGACACCAGAGCAGCCTATGCCGAATACGATACAAGATCAGCATACGCAGATTATGACTCAAGAGCAGCAGCATACGCAGAATATGATACAAGTGCAACAACACATGCAGAATATGATACAAGATTAGCTTATAGAGAAGACACTAGATCAGCCTACGCTGAAGATGGCAGATCAGTCTACGCTGAAGATAGCAGATCAGCCTATCAAGATTATGATACAAGGGCACCCCCAGAAGATAGAAGTGCAGCTTACCAAGACTACGATATGTCAGGATATGAAGATTACAGAAGTTCGGATCGAGATTATGGAGAAGCTCGTACGGATGTTAGTAGCTCACCGTATCAAGATTATGGAGATACATATCAAAATGATGACAGGGGATCCTATAGGAATGTTGGTAGAGACACTTATCGAGATGATAGAAAAGGTTACGGTCGAGGAGATGCTAAAGGAGCTAGTCGAGGAGGTGGTAGAGAATCAAGCCGAGGAGGTGGTAGAGGAGGTGGTAGAGGAGGAGGAAGAGGAGGAGATGGAGGTAGGGGTGGCGATAGAAGAACAACTAGAGGAGGTAGAGAAGGTAAATGGGGAGATAGAAATGGAGGAGATCGAGGAGATAGAAACGGAGGTGGCCGAGAAAGTAGCAAAACTGCCTATACTAATAATAGATCAACTTATAAAAATGATTTGCCGAGATCTTATGATAAACTGAAACCTTACGATAAGCCGAAACCTTACGATAAGCCGAAACCTTACGATAAGCTGAAACCCTATGATTATCAAAAGGGAAAATCTGGGTCATCTTTATCAAGTGTTGTGTCATCGAATATTACTTCATCAAGTGCTACAAATGGCAAGAAAATCACGAACAGTACTTCTGCACCAAGCCAACCAAAAGGCCCAAAAATCGATTACAGACAACTCAGAATTGATGCTGCTCGTGAAGCTACAGCTGCAAAAGATAATGCAGACTCAGATAGAGGTTTATCAGAAAAGAACAGTGATAATGAAGAGGGTTCCTCAAAAGCTTGGAAGCCAACAGGTGCTAATTTGCTACAACTTGGGCAAACCCCGAGTGACTCTTTATCAAAATTGGAAGTTACGAAACCTCCGAAAAAGTCTAAACCAGCTGGAAGAGCACAAATATCACCAGAGAAGAAAGATGACACTTTATATTCACAAGCAGATAGTTTAAATACA
Source organism: Saccharomycopsis vini (assembly GCA_031124825.1). Classification (NCBI taxonomy): domain Eukaryota; kingdom Fungi; phylum Ascomycota; class Saccharomycetes; order Ascoideales; family Saccharomycopsidaceae; genus Saccharomycopsis; species Saccharomycopsis vini. Next base: position 3,503 of record JASTUB010000422.1, read on the forward strand.
TACGAAAAAGCGACAGACAACAACAAAGAAAAAGACTTTATCGGGGACGAAGATATTGAGTTGAAAGAAGCAAATCACAAATTGCAAGAAAACAAAACAGTTGGCGAATTTCAGGGTTATAAAAATCCTTCTGCTAAATCTGATAACAAAAACCAAAATAATAAAAAAGAAAAAAACAAAGATAAAAAAGGATTTCAAGAAAATGGTAATAGCATAGTTGATGAAGAATATGCCAAATCTCATATAAAGTCCGAAAGTGGAACCATTAATGAAAATGTAAAACAAGAAAAAAGCAAGATTTCGCCTGAGGAAAAAGAAAATGATAAAGGTGTTAAACGTCAAAAAAAAACAGACAATAAAAAGAAGAAACTTATCAAGAGACGCAAAATCAAGCCTGTAAAGGAAAAAAAATATCTTGCACCAGCAGCATTGCTTGTTCAACCTCCTTATGAAGATAAAGCTAACTTAGACCAGTTAGAAGAACCTTTTCCTGAATTTCCAAAAAATAAGAGTACAAAAAAGTCTAACAATAGTATGACGAGTGAAGGGATGGCTCTTTGCAAGATTTGTTCAACAGAGTTCACAACCAGTGAATTGATTAGAGATCATACAACAACCCATTCTGAAGATTTTCCATTTCAATGCAAGTTGAATAATTGTTTCCAGCAGTTTAAGAAACCAGGTCACTTAAAACTGCACATAGGGAGATTTCATAAGAACAGAACCAGAAGCTCTGCCTTTAAAAAAAATAATAATAATAAGAAAGAAGCTTCAAATGAAGTCACAGATACAAATCATAACGGCAGCATTGTTGGTATTTCTGAGCTTACGGAGGATGCTGCTTACGGAAAAGCTGAATCTAAAAACAACGATTCAAAGAAAGGGTTAGATAGAAAAGTTGAATCATCAGGAGTTGATGTAAAGGATGGTTTAATTGAAAAAACTGAGTCTAAAAATAGCGATGAAAAGGATGATTTGATGGAGAAAGTTGAATCTTTGAGCGATGTGAAGGGCAAATTGGATGAAAAAGCAAGCGAGGTAAAAGTTGGTTCAGATGTAAAAGCTGAACCTAAAAACATGGATGTGGACGATGGTTTGGAAGGAAAGGTTGAATCTACAAGTAGTGATGTAAATGATAACCCAAGTAACTATGCGAAGGATAGTTTAGATGAAAAAGTTGAATCCGAAAGGAGCGGCGCGAATGATGGTTTAGATCAAAAAGTTGAATCTACGAGTAGCCGTGTTGTACAGGATGGTTCTAATAAAAACATAAGTGCTGATGGCGAAGATGAAAAAATTGAGCCTTTAAACGAAGATGCTAACCTTGCTTTGGGTGGAAAAGCTAATATTTTAAAAGCAATGAGCGTTGATGGAAAAATTGAATCCACAGGTGGAAGTGGAGAAGATGCCAATATAGAAGTTGATTTTTTCAATGAAGATGTTTTCATGTCCGAAGTATGAAAAAATTTTAACCAATGGAAAGCCAAATAGATATTTAAATATGAATATGAGAAAAATTACCTGGTTAATTCTCTATTAAAGCATATTTTGATGAATGAGAATTTCAGCATATGAAAGAGATATGGGCTATCTTTTTTTTTTTTTTATTTACTTACTTTTTTCTTGTATTCTAATTCCCTACTGTTTTTTTTTTTTTTTTTTTTTTAATATCATGATAGCTACAGACATTAATATTATTTGCTAAATATATAAAAGTTACTATTTTCTGCATTACTCATTTTCCAGAAATACGATGAATTTCAACATTAAATTTGGTTATAACTAAGTCATAACTCAAGGTGCTTTGCTTACTTTTTATACGGACATCTTGTTGTTGTTGCCAAATAAGTTACCCGGATAATGCACCATCAATAGCTGCTCGGTAGCTCCTCATCACCGTAGTACAAACTAGAAAAAAATACTCTTTTCTGCGAAAGATCAGGGAGGTGTACAAATATTAATGTTCCTTAGAAAGTATACAGTATAATTATCACCTTGATTATTCTTTTTCAAAATTCACTTGAAAACCATGTCTAATCAACCGACTGATAGTCTGTTTTCGGATACTGGTGATGCAATGGATTTAGATTATCAGCATCATCAACACCGACAGCAAAATGACGAGATCCAAATCATGGGTATGAAGACATTTATCTCTAGACAACAAAGAGTGACATCTTCGGACCCAGAAGATATTGAAGCCGAATCAATTAGTGAAGAAGATGATGATGAAGAAGAAGATGACGAAGGCGAAGAAGGAGCCTATGATGATATTGGAGATGCAAATGAAGAAGATGAAGGAGTATTAAATGAATTTCAAGATGAATTTGGCGCAGAAGATGTTAATAGAATGCATATGGATTCTAAGCGCTCAACACAAGCGAACCAGCAAATAGCAACAAAAAGATTAGCTACAGACACAGATTATTGGATACGCCAATTTACAGACATTGATCCTGCCTACCCAATTAAAGATACTACTCATTTTACCTGGGAAATTCCTAATTTCAACAATTTGAAAAAACAAAAGGAAGTATCTCCTACTTTTTCTTGTGGGGGTATTGATTTTCAAATTTTAATGTTTCCAAAGGGAAACAATACACCTTATTTGGCGCTCTACTTGGCTCCAATTCCAACTAAAGAGAAGGGTGATGAAGGTCAAGAAGAAACTGTTGATCCTGATTGGTATGTATGCGCGCAGTTCAGTTTGATGATATGGAACCCTGAACATCCTGAAGTCAACTTATTAAATAAATCTGAACATCGTTTTAATCTCGAGGAGCCTGATTGGGGATTTGGAACTTTTACTGATTTAGCTAATATTTCTCCTACAGTTAGCGCCAATGAAACATGTAATACTGGTATTGGTTTCATGAGTGCTAACGATCTGTCAGTCAATATCACTTGTTTTTTGAGAGTTATTGATGATGTTACAGGTGTATTATGGCACAATTTCAACAACTATAATTCTAGAAAAGTAACTGGCTGCACTGGATTAAAGAATCAAGGCGCTACATGCTATTTGAACTCTTTGTTACAATCATATTACTTTACCAAGATTTTTAGAAAATCAGTCCTTCAGATCCCAAGTAATGATCCGCCAAATCCTAGTAAAAATTTCACTTTGGCTCTCCAAAGATTATTTTACAATTTAGAAACCAGTGAAGAAGCAGCTGATACTATGGAATTGACTAGGAGTTTTGGGTGGGACGCCGCCGACAGTTTCACTCAACATGATGTTCAAGAGTTGAATCGTATTTTAATGGATAGATTAGAAGCAAAGATGAAAGGTACTGTGGTAGAAGATTCATTGAATAAGGTATTTGTAGGAAAAATGAAGAGTTACATTAAGTGTATCAACGTCAGTTATGAATCATCTAGGATCGAAGATTTCTGGGACATTCAACTTAATGTGAAAAACTTGAAGAACCTTAGTGAAAGTTTTGAAAATTATATTGCCAAGGAGATATTAGATGGGGAAAATAAGTATGATGCAGGTAGCTTTGGTTTACAAGATGCTCAAAAAGGTGTTGTGTTTGAGGAGTTTCCTGATGTCTTGCATTTGCAATTGAAAAGATTTGATTACGACTTTATGTACGATACAATGGTCAAGATAAATGAGCGTCATGAATATCCTGAGCTCATTGATTTAAAACCATACTTGGACGAAGATAATCCCAAGGTGATGAGTGAGAATTGGGAATACGAATTGTTTGCTGTGTTGATACATTCAGGTGATATTTCTTCAGGTCATTATTATGCAATGATAAAGCCTACAGAAAATTCTGGTTGGTTAAGATTTGATGACGATAGAGTCACAAAGGTTACTCAAAATGAAGTGTTTGAAGATAACTTTGGATGTGACAGATTGCCTAATCCACAATTGCAAAAAATGACATCAAATCAGTTCGCAGAATATCAGTTTAAAAGACACACATCTGCTTATATGTTAGTCTACTTCCGTAAATCTAAGATAAACGAAATTTTGTGTGATTTCAATTCCAAAGATGTTCCGACTTATGTTAGTGAAACAATTGAAAAAGAAAAAGAAGCTGCTATAAAGAGAAGAAAAGAATTGGAAGAATCACATTTGTATCTTAAAGTAAATCTTTATGGAATCCAGCAAAGTTGGAATAACTATCAAGGTTTCGATTTGGGAATGACTAGATTTGGAGGCAACAAAAGTAATACAATGATCTACGATGTTCCAGGAGAACTAAGTTTGTTGAATAAAGGTTCCGAAAAATTCAGTGTAAATGTCGACGGTTCAAATGGAATCCCGCTGACAATGTTGAAGAAATTGAAAAAATCAACTATCAAAGAATTATTCAATGATATTGTCTTGAATTATATGAATTTAAAAGAGCCTGAAAAGGAATTTAAATACATTAGAATTTGGATCATGGCTCACAGAAAGAATGAAACCATCAGACCAGATTTGCCATTAGGATACAAGCCACAATTTCAAAGCAAACAAGGTATAACTGTTACTATAAATGAGCAGGGTGAAATAGTGACCTACGAGCAACTTGCTGCACAAACATCTCAATTTGATATCAAATCATTATCGGAAGATACAACTCTTGATCAACTATTAGAAAAATTAGCCGCCAAAAAATCATACGGCTTATTTTTATGGGTTGAAGACACTAGAAATGACTTGGGTAATATTTATAACTATTCTAAAAGCTTAAGCCCCGAAAATCAATTTCAAGAGAAATTCAGCAAGATCCCACGTAACTTCCTCGGGTTTTCCAATTTATTCAACAGTTATCATCAACTAATTACAAATGACCCATTGAACAATAAAAGTTTTATGCCTAAAAATTTTAGCAGTTCATCGTCAAATATTGTTTTATTCATCAAATATTTTGACATAATCAATCAAACTCTCTCTGGCGTTTCACATATTGTTGTCGATAAGAATGCGGCCATTAGTTCTTTAGTTCCGGTTTTGAATCATTTTATGGGATTTGATGAAACGACACAATTGTCAATTTATGAAGAGATTAAATATAACTCGATTGAACTAGTTAAACAGACTAATTCATTTGTTGCAAGTGAATTGCAAAATGGTGATATTTTAGTGTTTTCGTTAGAAAAAACACCTAATTATGAAAGCTTAATTGGTGAATTTAAATTTGAAAAATACTGTAATATTGAAAATGTTAGCAAACTTAAGGATATGGATGCTTTTACTGTCAGCTCTGTCAACGGTTTCAAGACGTCTTTAACCAAAAATGATGTTATTATCAACAGAGACAAACTCATCGACAACGTTTTGGTAAAAGTCGATAATGTTCCTGATTTCTATAGATATTTGAGTAAAAGACTACACATTATTGTCAGGCCTGTGAGACATGTGGAAGGTGATGATTCTTATCTTGCTGTAAAAGATCCAAATTTTGATGATGAAGGGTTAGAATTACAGTTTTGGATAGACACTACCACTGGTTGTAAAGACATTTCTGAAGCGGTTGGTCGTCATTTAAAGATAGATCCTAAAGTTATTAGACTATTTGTTATACCATATTCTAATAATAATACCGGTATTCCAGTGAAAAGTACTACTAAGATTGGTATGATGATAGGAAATAAATTCAACTTAAATAGCACATTATATTTTGAGTATGAAATACTTCGAATTCTGGTTGATGAATTAGAAAATTTGAAGTTATTTCGTGTATGTTGGTTGCCATCTGGGATGTTCCATGAGCATTCATTTGAGTTTATGGTTTCGAAAGAATCCACTATTGGTGATTTAGTAGCTAAATTTGTTTCCAAAATTGGCAAAAGTGATGATACAGAATTTAAGAAAAAGCTTCTTGCGTGGAGAGTGTCAAATTTCCGTATTTCGAACACCTTTTCAGCTAATGACGTGGTAGAAAATATTCCTAATAAGTCGAGCATTTACATTCGTCCTATTACAAAGGATGAGGCAGAAGAATTTGGTGATTATATTTACAATGATCCACGCTCTTTTGATAGCGCAGGATCCAAATCTGGAAAGAAAGAATTACCAACAAAGGAGAAAAGTTTAAATTCATTAATAAGCGAAGTTATTCAATTCAACAAAGTTCCAACAAGAACACATGGTATTCCTTTTCATTTTGTTTTAAGAAAAGGCGAAAAATTGGATGAGACGAAGGAAAGGCTTCAAGGAAAATTGGCATTGGGATCAAAAGAATTTAACAAGATTCGTATTGGTATTTGGAATAGTCATACTGATTCCATTCGTTATTTAAATGAGCCAGAATTTATTTTGTATGATGAAATGGGTGCAGGTGACAGATTATTTTTGGACCATCCAGACAGATCACAACATCGTCAAACCTATGGTGGTGGAGCTATTAAAATAAACTAATTGTACGTTTCTAAAATTCAGGAGTGGTTTTTTTTATTATTTAAGTAATTTTATTATTGCTTTCTTTTTTTCTATTTTAGTTAATGATCATTTTATTATATTGTCTTTTATGTTTTTGTATTTGCCAGAACTATATTGTTTATAACTTATATTAGAGTGATGACATCATAGCTTTTGTCAGAAACGATTTCGTGTTAGCAAGCTTAGGTTCATATATTGTAACTAATACAGGAATTTTTTTTGGGTCAAGAAAAAAAAAAAAAAAATATAAACCTGTAGAATGATTATCTCCAAAAATATGAGAACCTTAAAAAAGTTTCAACCTTGAAAATGAAAAAGGAAATAGCACTTTACTAATATTTCATCCATTTATGGAATGTCTCTATAGAGCTAGACCGATTCTACTGCATTTTTATATTAATATGGTGATATGAAATGATTTTAGCAAAGTAATATGAAAAATCTTACTATCTCTGCTACCAAAAGCCTGATTTAAATGAACCTAAACAAGATTAAACTACCTATTCTAATCATGGTGAGCCATCCTATTATTTTTTGAACAGAACTGATAGTGGGGCTTGGGGTAATGATATAAGCAATGCCATCAAAAAAAAATTGTCAATATAACACAAGTGGTGATTTAAATTAGATCCGCAAAAAAAATTAGAAAAAAAAAAAGTACATAATTTTTTTCGTATTATCAAGGTGACATGATAAATTTCTTGTTCTGTTGAATAAATACTCTTTTTAGTAACATAATTCTTACATCTATGGGTGACAACAGAAAAAAATACCATCACGTGAATTTTCTTAGTGAGTGGTCAACATCTGACTGCATCTGTGTTTTGGTGGTGTGAACAATTATAATATGGGATGATCATCAAACGTGGAGGGAGATAAGCACAATTTGGAACCAAAAATCATGATCGTGACGGGTTTGAAAAGCTAATTTTTTTTTTTTTTTTTTTTTTTTTTTCACTATATATATCAGTCGAATCTTTTGTCTATATCTATACTTTTTTTTTGTAAATCAATTTGAATATTACTATTATCATCTTAAGTAATACATCATCATATTTACTTTAATCGACTCAATCTTAAATTTTAATAAACTATTTTAATAATGGCTATCTCACACGTTTTTGCTCGTTATGTCTACGACTCCAGAGGAAACCCAACTGTTGAAGTTGACTTGACCACTGAAAAAGGTTTGTTCAGAGCAATTGTTCCATCTGGTGCTTCTACTGGTATCCATGAAGCTTTGGAAATGAGAGATGGTGACAAATCTAAATGGCAAGGAAAAGGTGTTTTGAAAGCTGTTGCCAATGTTAACGAAATCATTGCTCCGGCTGTTGTCAAAGCTAACCTTGATGTCACTAACCAAAAAGCTTTCGATGACTTCTTGTTGAAGTTGGACGGTACCCCAAACAAATCCAAACTTGGTGCTAACGCTGTTCTTGGTGTTTCTTTGGCTGCTGCTAAAGCTGGCGCTGCTGCTAAAGGTCTCCCATTATATGCTCACCTTGCTGAGTTATCTGGTACCAAAAAACCATACGTCTTACCAGTTCCTTTCCAAAATGTCTTGAACGGTGGTTCCCACGCTGGTGGTCGTCTTGCTTTCCAAGAATTTATGATTGTTCCAACTGAAGCTCCAACATTTTCTGAAGGTTTGAGAATTGGTTCCGAAGTTTACCACACTTTGAAATCCGATGCTAAAAAAAAATACGGCCAATCTGCCGGTAACGTCGGTGATGAAGGTGGTGTTGCTCCAGATATTCAAACTCCAGAAGAAGCTCTTGAATTGATCACTGGTGCCATCAAAAAAGCTGGTTATGAAGGTAAAGTTAAAATTGCTTTGGATGTTGCTTCTTCCGAATTCTACAAAGATGGTAAATACGACTTGGACTTCAAAAACCCAGAATCTGACCCATCAAAATGGTTGTCTGGTCCAGAATTGGCTGAATTATACGGTAAATTGCTCGAAAAATACCCAATTGTTTCTATTGAAGATCCATTTGCTGAAGATGATTGGGAAGCTTGGGCTCACTTCTTCAAAACCGTTGACATCCAAATTGTTGCTGATGATTTGACTGTCACCAACCCACTTAGAATTAAAACTGCCATTGAAAAGAAAGCTGCTAACGCTTTGTTATTGAAAGTCAATCAAATTGGTACTTTAAGTGAATCTATCGAAGCTGCTAACGACTCTTACAAAGCTGGTTGGGGTGTCATGGTTTCCCACAGATCTGGTGAAACTGAAGATACCACCATTGCTGATTTGGCTGTTGGTTTGAGAGCAGGTCAAATCAAAACTGGTGCTCCAGCTAGATCCGAAAGATTGGCTAAATTGAATCAAATTTTGAGAATTGAAGAAGAGTTAGGTGACAAAGCCATCTATGCTGGCAAAGACTTCCACAAATCCGCTGCTATCTAAGCAAACTGATTTTTAATTAATACTGGTTTATTATAAAGATTTTGAATAATTTTCTGCTACTGATGTTATGAATTTGCATGTTTTTTCCCTTTTTTTTTTTTTTTTTTTTTTTTTTTTTTTTTATTTCGTTTCGCTGATCTTTGATTAGATCTTTTAGTTCTTTTAATCCACGTTATTTTATGACCATTAAAACTCTATTGTAGATTGTTAATACATGAGCTCAAAGCTTTCGATCCATTCAACAGGCTATAACTATTAGTACTTACTATTCAATTTTCATTGAATATTCAACCTCTTTAGTGAAGAAAGGCTTTATTTTATGTACTACTCAGAAATTCTTTGGCTTTTAAGGAAACACATTGATATTTCTATTATTGCTTACATAATCTACTGGTACTATTGTAACACCAAGCAAGTGATTGGAAATTGTAATAATAAAAAGAGTTCTAAAATTACGAAAAGTAATTACTTACAGAGAAATGAGACATGCAATCTAGAGCAGCTTGTGTGTTGATTAGCAGTGTCCCACTATCACTGGTCTAACCTTCATCTTAAAGAGGGGAAATGGTGGAGGGAGGATACATCTTCTGTAATATTGTGTATCTAGAAGTGTCGATATTTTTCTATTAACACCAATATATTTATAAATAATATAGTTTCAGCATTTAAGCTTATGTGGTTTTTTACATTTTTTTATTTTTTTTTTTATTTTTTTTATTTTTTTACTACACAATTGATTTATGCAAGAGCTAGTTTTTGAGGCTCAAATTTTTTAAGGATGATATGCAAGTACATTGATTTTCCAAAATTAAGTCCACCAACCAAGTTTTTTTTTTTTTTTTTTTTTTTTTTTTTTTTCTCTCTAACTTTTAATTTCCTCCTTGATTTAGTTTTCTGTTTTTTTTGTTTTTCTCTCTCTCTTTCTCTCTCTCTCTCTTCCTCTATCTGATTCTCTTTATTTCTTATTTGGTTTACTAAGTTTATCTGTAAAGTGCGAAGAGCGTGGTTTGTTAAGAGATAAACAAGATTTTGTATTAACTCTTTTTTTTCCCTTTTTTTTTTTTTTTTTTTTTTTTTTTTAAATTTTTTTTTCCTTTTATAAACCATGGCCCAAGATATTGAATTCCAAAAACCACAAATGAGCTTAAATATAAACACTAGTCCCAGTCTCTTAAATCAACGGTTTGCGGTCTCTCCAATTGAAGTTTTCAAGCATAAGTTAGATGAAGCTAGAAAACAACAAATAAACCTTGAACACCAGATTGAAAAAAGAAAAGTGTCTTTGAAAGATACTTCTTTGTTGAGAGTTACTGAAAAAATCCCCAGAATAAATGATATCAATTTGAAAAAAATCCATAAGTTTTCGGCACATTCAAGCCCAATAAGAGCTATCACTTGGAGTAGAGATTCAGAACACATAGTTAGTGCTGGTGATGATAATAATTTGGTGGTTTGGAGCTCAAGAAATAAACTAAAGGAAGATTTAAAACAACTACAAGTCGACGATTATCTTGCTTATTCTGTCGATATTTCTCCTGATAACAATTTTGTGGTATGTGGAGGTCTTAGTAATTCGGTGACGGTGTTTAGAATTGATCATAAATCAACAACAAATAATGAAACAATAACTTCAAATAATATCAATTATGGTGCAGATTCAATTCAATTAGATCTGATGACTTCTTCAGTGGTATGTCGATTTAAAGAACATATTGATTGGGTAACCGCTGTGAAGTTTTTGAATACTCGTGAAATAGTTAGTACTCTGGCAGATCGAAGATGTTATTTATGGGATGTAGACAGACAAGTGAAGACAAAACTGTTTGCCGAAAGTATGCTGGACTTTACCTCTCTTTCTTTGCGTCCTGGTGATACAAATTTATTTTTGACTAGTAGTGCTGCAGATTCAACTGTTAGATTATATGATAAAAGAGAATCTCGAAATGCTGGTCTTGTGGAACAATTTACTAGGATTGGTTTTGATGCTAATGTGGTCGAGTTCTTCCCCAATGGTAACGCTTTTGCTGTTGGAACAAGAGGCTCAACAATCTCATTATATGATATTAGATCGGGAGATATCAAAATGGAAGAATTTTTCATTGGAAGAAATGGTTCAAATTTGAGTTCCATTGATAGTTCAAGTTTTGGAAATCATTCCTGTTCTTCTCCTACCAAAGCTGAAAAAGTCATTTCAAGATATAGTAACTCTTCGATTGAAGATGATGGGATTATTAATTTAAGTTTTTCTAGAAGTGGAAGAGTATTGTTTTTCACTCAACAAGATACAGGAATAATAGCTTATGATATTTTGAAAGGAACTAAAATAAAGACTTTGGATTATTATTCTACATTATGCAAAGTTAGTCCTGATGGTTACGCATTATTAACCGCCAGTACCCCTAACACTCATGATATGGATCTTTGGACTTTCTTGTGAAGGTATTTAATTAAATAGTCATTATAAAATGATTGAAATGGTTACAAATTTCATTTATATTTTTTCTCTTCTTTTTCTTTATTAAAGTTTTTTTTTTTTTGTTTTTGTTTATTTGCTTTTTTTTTTTTTTTTTTTTTTTTTTTTTTTTTTTTTTTTTTTTTTTTTTTTTTTTTTTTTTTTTTTTTTTTT
>JASTUB010000423.1:0-14900 GCA_031124825.1 Saccharomycopsis vini
AAAAAAAAAAAAAAAAAAAAAAAAAAAAATTTTTTTTTTTTTTTTTTTTTTTTTTTTTTTTTTTTTTTTTTTTTTTTTTTTCTATTTCTTCTGTCGTTTTTTCTTTCTCCCCCCAAAAAAGCTGAAAGTCAAAAGAAAAATATGGAGGGAATCAGGTGGAAAAAAAGAAAATACAGGTGAAAAATTGCCACTCGTGATAATAAAATAAAGAAGTCAATTACCCGTACGTAAGCTACTCTAATTTTTCTTAGATTCTTGATTTTTGTTACATAGGTAGTAGTAAAGTTGATCTGAATTAATAAAACCAAAAACTAAGGAATTGACATGAAACTATCTATTGCATAATTTTAAAATGTTTGTGTCAAAAAAAATTAGTATACCTTTATTATCATATACAAAACTCAGGTCTTCAATCCTGTGCAGAAGATTTCAATTTAGTGCTAAAAGTAACAATAATGAAGACAAACAGCTACAAGAACAAAAGGATGAAAATAAATATAAAAATTACCCCTTAGCTAAATCATCAGCATATGCCAAAAAAGAAAAAGATGTCGATCGTAGAGCATATGCTAAACTTCCTGGAACATTTTGGCAAGCGGCTATGCCGTCGAACTTCAGAATGGGGAATTTTCCAATTTATACATCACCTTCAATATCTTATGTTTCTCTCTTAAGAAGAATCACTTTAGGGCTCGGGGTGATTGGAAGTTATAGTGCTTATATGGTTGATGCGGGAAATTATCTTAGTCTGGAATTGGCAGCGATGATAGCTGCCATGTCTTTAATTCCCTATCCACTTGTGATTCTTGCAACTAAAAATTACGTTACTAGAATTTATCGTTTGTTTGATGAAGAAAAAAATCTGCCCCAAACTTATGAGAATTTATTAAAAGATGAAACATTAATGATAGAAAAAATGGCACTTGGAGGCAAAAGATGTTATAATGAAATAGTAAAGGTTGAAAATTTGAAATTACATCATACTTGGTATGGAACAACATTATGGACTTGTAAAGATCAAAATGGATGGGTTAAAAAATACTCGGTAAGTGATGATATTGGTGGTATCAAAATGGATAGAGTATGGGGAATAGTTGAAAAAAATAGCGGAGTTGATAACGGAAGATTACTTATTGAAGATTGATTGTTGGTTGTTGATAAATAATTGCTAAATGGTTCGTTAAGTGCTAATAGCTTGTTTAGTTTCTCAATTTTTTTTTTTTTTTTTTTTTTTTTTAGAAAAGAAAATTCTGTAATATAGATATATACTTGTATGTAATTAAGGTCGAGCAAACTTTTGGATTATCAAACGATAGCAAAAATAAATTATCAATTAAAAGTAAAAAATCTTCTCATATATTGGAAAAAATTAACATCAATCGAATAGATGAAAAAAAAGTGAAATAAATAATACAAATTTGCAAACAAACACAACTTGAAATCAATAGCTATATTTTCAAGAATATGATTAACATACATATAAATACTAGTATGAAAGAGGTTTTTTTTTTTTTTAATTCTTTCTTTTCTTTTAACTTTTTTTTTTTTTTTTGTTTCATTACCAGCATAGAAAAATAAAAAAAAACAAAAACAAAGAAACTTCAGCCTTGTATGAGAAAAAAATTCATTTAAATCAGAGTTGATTCTTTTTAATTTTGACCATCTTCTTGTTGGTCAGCAAATAAACAATTTGCTGCCGCTTCTTTATTTTTATTGCAAGCAAAATAAGTTTGAATTACTTCATCACGATCAAAACCTAAGTCGCATAAATCTTGAATATCTTGTTGATCTTCTTCAGTAATTGGAATGCTTTCGCCTTCAGGTTCTCTTTGAGATTCTTGAAGATTGTTCAAAATTTGCAAAAGTGTATCTGGATGCTGAAGAAGTTCATCTGCAGAAATACCATGTTGTTCGGCAACTTCTTCAATCAATTCGGCAAAATGTGGATTTTGTAACATTTCTTGTAATTGATCCAAAGAAACTTCTTGATCGTTTAATCCACCATCATTCGCTGTTTCATCTTGGTGTTGAGCAGCCCTTTCAAATAAGTTACCTGATTCATCATGATCGCCTGTTTCTCTTTCTTCTTGTTCCACTTCAATTCTTTCTCCTTGTTCAGTAGACTCTGGGTTGGCACTGCTAGCAGAGGTAGCCTCGGCAGTATTACCAGCAGCAGCACGTCTTCTAGCATGTTCAGGAATACCAGTCAATAAATATTCTACTGCTCTATCTGGATTATTGAAAGCAGCAGTCAATGCTTCTTCAACCGCACTTCTTTCATAACCCATGGCCATTATGTTTTCAATAATTGTATTTCTTTGATTTCCAGAAACAAAATCGTTGCTAGCACCGCCAGCAGCAGAAGCATCACTATTGGTGGCTGCAGGAGCTGGAGTAGCAGCAGCAGCAGGTTGGCTTTCAGCTGATGTTGTGGTGGATGGCTGTTGCTCTACAACAGGTTTTTTTATTGCTGGCCTTAATATTAACATGAGTCTTGATCCATCTTGGATTTTATAATCTTTTACAGAATCAGCATCTTTTAATTGTCTCCCACTAAAGGTGAGTTTCATATCACGTCCAAAATCATATTTTGATTCCAATTTTTCTTTTACCGATTGAATCTAAAACAAAAGATTAATTGTTAGTTAAAACAAGCCTTTCATAAACATGGTAAAAATTAGACTTTCAATTACTCAATAAAAAATAAAAAGCCAAAGACAAAAAACAAAAAAAAAAAAAAAAAAAAAAAAAGAAAACTTCAGATCATGTAATGGAATCGAGACGCCACCATTAAAGAACAATAATCAGTTATAAATCAACATACGGTATGACTTTCTTCAATGTCATCAAGTTCATATTCGTTCTTTTTAAGGTCTCTAAATAACACTTTCATCTTTAATTTAATATTTTGTTGGTCAAATATGGCTATAGTTGCGCTATATTCCACTGATGATAAATAATTGAATTTTTCTTTTTGTTATATTATTTTTTATTTTTTTTTTTTTTTTTATTTTTATTTTTATTTTTTATTTTTTTTTTCTTCTCACCAAGAATACTAGCTAATTTGGCTCCTCTTTTTTTTTTTTTTTTTTTTCCTGTTTTCCTTATTATTAAGAAATTTTCTCGAAATTTATTCTTACCCGGAGTTGATGGGCCCAACTAGAAACAGAATGTCTAACCCAACATGATGGTTGATTAGAAGCTAGTTCATTTTAGGAGCAAATATGATTTATATTATTCTACAGAACTTGTAAACAGTGAAGAAATATATTCATGAAAAATGAAATGTAATTTAATGAATTGAAAATAATTATTAAAAACTCTGTAAAAGTAAAATAATTTTCGTAAATAAATAGGCACATAATCAGTGTTAGCACAAGTAGTACCTCTATGATAGATTGAGTCCAACAAGATGAAAAACAGTCATTAATTGAATTCATTTTCATAGAAGCAATTTAAAGGAAAATCTCCGCGATTAAACAAAAAGGGCACTCGTTAGACTTTTGCCTTCTATCGAATCAATAGTTTGTTCTTGGCCTTACATGCTAAAAGAGGGCAGATTATGACAACTTTCAAAAGTTTGATATAAGTATATGATTTTCAATATAAAAGAAAAAAATTAATAATTTGAAAAGATAGACAAATGTGGACCAAATTTTTTTATTTTTTTTGATCCAAACCATGCACAAAGATAAATATGACTTTTTTCCACGGTCCAGCCAAGTGTTATCAGTCATATCCTATTTTGTTAGTTTGTTGGTAAATAGTATGACAATATTCAAAATATAAAATGAGAGTATGATCTAGGAAACAAAAACTGGAAAACATAAAAACGAAAAGGAAAACAAAATAATAATAATAATAATAATAATAAGAAGAAGAAGACTAATTAAATACTTTATAAGATCCGAAAGCAAAAACAAAAGAAATTTGGTGAAAAACTCAATATAACAGCAAATTCAAAACAGAAGACACTTCAAAAGAAAGATAAAATAAAAAACACAACATCAGACAAGATTAAAATTGAACAAAGGAACTTTGAGGGGCAAATCAAATGGAATCATTTGAAGATATTTTGCATATGAATAAATAAAGTAAAAAGAAATGAGACAATTGAGGCATTAAAATGATGGTTTTCAGATATGAGTTATCATTAGATTGGATCAAAAATTGACACTTATTTTCTAACCGGAAGTATAGGAAAAAAAAAGAACCAATGAAAGTAAATCTAATGGAATGTAATCACACCTGTGAATAAAATAACACACATTAATAAGAAGCACCAACAAATGAAAGAAATACGGGAAAAAGTATGATAACGTTATAAAGATAAGAAAATCAATGCTTTTAGCTTCAATGCAGATAGTGATTCGTTAAAAATAACAGCAACGTGAAAATAGATTACTCCAATTTTGATTTCATTCGAGAAAATATCTATCACTCTAGCGATTAGAAAAGTCCAATTCTATATCAACGTTAGGCAAAACGATATTCGAATCCTTTCTATTTCTGTTGAATTTTTTGCCTCCAGTAAGATGATCGAATATTGTTGATTGCAATCCAACAAGTTTTAACATGCCCCTATCATTTTTATTTTTGGAATTACCAGATTGTCTAAAAGTATTTGGTTCATTGCCTGAATCTGGAACAATGTAATAAGGGATGGAATCATCATCATCCGAATCATCATCAGTTTTCATGCGTAAAAGTCTTCTAATTTGGTTGCTAATTCTGTTGTAATTACCATTTTGTAACCATACATATAAACGATATTCCAAGTAAAATATAAATAAAACAAGCAAAGTTCCAGCAATAACACATTCAACAATATGACCTGCTAAAGATTTTATGAACTCAGCATCGCCTCTATGCCATGAATCACCTTTTGAAATTTTGAAGAAAGAATAAGAATGTTTTTTGTAATCATCTGGTTGCAAAATTTTGATAACACCACCTTCAGGAACGCCCCATCTTTTGTATCTTTTCCAAATAACTGATAAGAATAATGGTCCAGTAGTATACATGACTGTGATATAAGGAACAATGTAGTTGTAATTATATTTTTGCAAGTTGTCCAAAACTTTTTGGAAAAAAGGATGTCTTTCCACGCTCCCCATAACGTCATTTGAAATCCCTGATGGGGAAGTTTTACGAAGAAATGCTGGCACACTGAGCATAGGGTCCAATTTTCTTTGACAACCATCATCCAAATCAATATAAATACCACCATAATAATGAAGAATGAAATATCTTATAGAGTCAGCTCTTTGGATAGGGTATTTATAATTATCAAAAGTCTTCAAGAACCAAGGATACTGGTCTGAAATAAAGTCTCTAGCCATAGCATCAGTCCACAAAATATATTGATAATCCGGATGTAAATCAATACAAGCTTGTTGACCTTCTTTCCATTTTTCGGGAATTGTTGCATTTTTATATGTTTGATGGATGATTTTTGGAATCAATTGTGGTTTTGAATTTCCTTCTGGTGGATTCAAATCGGCGCTTGTAAATGAATCTTGAAATGTATCATCATAAGTCAATGTCAATAAGTCAGAAACTTGATATACTAGAAATAATAGCACAATAACATGTGCCCATATGAGAAATCTCAATTCTTTTTTCATTGTAGTTGAATTAATAGTATTTTGGGATGATGTTGGATTTGTTGATAAAAAATCAACAATCAATGATTGAAGTGAACAAATATAACTTTTTTTTTTTTTTAATTTTAATTAATTTTATTTTAGTTTTTCTTTTTTTCTTGACTTTTCTTTTTTTTTCTTTTTTTTTTTTTTTTTTTTTATTTACTTTTTCAATTTATCTCTGTTTGGGTTTTTCTTATGTTTTAAAAAATTTTTTTTTTTTTGCTCCAGATTCGTGTAGTTTACAATTCTTTATTTTGTTGGGGTTTAAATGTAATGTAAAGAAAATTCAACTCAAATAATGATAATTGAGTGAAATATAAATAAGATTTGAAAAAAAAAAAAAAAAAAAAAAAAAAAAAGAAAAAGAAAAAGAAAAAGAAATAATTGATAAGTTTATAGCAATTTGAATATTAAACAGAAAATGAACTGAATTGGCCCCGCAATATAAATGAACTTGTATTTTATTTTTATTTATTTTTATTTTCTTTTCTTTTTTTTCTCAAGTTTTTTTATTGAATAAACTGTTATTTTAGAGATGATGAAAGAAGAGGGCAAAGTGCAGGCGCAGGCAGAGGAGATGTAACTTATGAAAATTCCTTAGTTTTTTAAGCCAAAGTTTAGGGTGCCACAATCCCTCCAATAAAAAAATAAAATTTTCATGCAAGTCAAACCTATTGAGGCTGCGCCTTTGGTGTGTTTTATTGTTATTTTATAGACAGGGTAATACTGAATTCACGCGCCAGGATCTGCACATGTTGTCATTTATATCAATGCTCCATGTGATAGTAACATATGAAATGAATCGGTGGTAAAAGATAAAAGAAATTTTGTTTTAATTAGTGGAAGAGACAAAATCCAAGAAAAAAAAATGCACAACAGGAAAAAATTTAGATTTCGAGAAATTAAAATTATTTATTCTTCATTCAAGTGACATCTGTTTAAAGTATTGCTAAAAACAATTGTAGTTAGTAGAAATATTAAAAGTCTTTTGTGTGTTTGTTTTTTGTTTTTCTTAAGAAACTTTCGCCCCCGTCCCATCCGCTAAAAATGGAAAAAAAAAAAAAAAAGGCTACAATTGAGTCTTGTGCACGTGACGATGCGGTTTTGTTTTTGTGAGAATTTCTTTCAAAGGATGGATGGATGATGCATCAAAAAAAAAAACAAAAAACGCTCTGTTATCAGTAACTGGAAAAAAGTTCAATTGTTGCAAATTTAATAACTAGCAATATTGATAATTCCCTAATTTGGAAATTAAAAGATCGATTACTATAGCCGTAAATATGGAAATCTTATGAATATCAAAGAAAAGAATATTCACATTACCAATAATGTGATTTTTCCCGCATAATCAAAAAAAAAAAAGAATATAAAATATCCGGGGGATAGAAACAAAAGGCCAGCAATTAACTGTCATATGTACCCAAACATCATTTTGAGACAATTTGAATTATACGGATAGTGAACAACCCTCTTAACAGTAAACAAACTATAATAGTATATATAATAATATGAATAAAAAGAAGATCAATCAATTATTCAAAACGGTAATATTTAAGTATCGAATTGAAAGCATATTAGTTGTAAATAATGAGAATATTCGCTTTTTGGATATTTTTATTCATTTCTTCCACCCCATAAAAATGAAAAAAATGTTTTTTTTTTTTTTTTTTTTTTTTTTTTTTTTTTTTCTGGTGAAATCAGTGACCTACCATTTTGACACTCTAAAGTTGAACTATTCTCTCATATATATGTGCATTTATTCTTGATTATTATAATAGTCATGTATAAGTAAGCAAAAAAACAAACTCGATGTTGTCAAAGAATATCAAAAACAGTACTAAATAAGATAAGAAGCACCCATGCTCCAACCTACATCGGCCCAACTAGCCACCCAACACACATATTTATTCTTAAAAAGGATTTCAAACAAATCAATGTTTTTTAGTAATTTATTTAATGTAGTAAGGGTGAATTGCCTGAAAACAAATTTGGGCCATATCAAAAAAAATCAGTAAACCATCAATTTCCGGCTCGTGACTAAGCACGTGAGGTTTTTTTTTATTTTTCTATTTTTCATTTTTCTCTTCATCTTCCTCTTCTTCTTTTTATCCTAACCATTCCTGAACTTATTCATGAAAGGTTATTAAATTATTGTTGATAGTTATATGGAACTTAATTTATTAATAAAGATCCAAGAATCAATAAAAATCAGTCAATCACGGCAGGAATTATTGTGATTTTATATAAAATATTGCAATGGATGATTTTTCAAGTTGGAAGTTTCCAGTCGATCATACTACTTCAACCCCAAAAGTACTTGTTCAAGACAATTTAACAAATTCTTTAAATGATTCAAAAATTAATAGTATAACTAATTCATTACCAATAAAGCGAGATTTACCTTTATTTTTGAAAGACTATCCTCAGTGGACAAAAGCGCGACTTGAAGTTGATTCGAATTTAAATAGTATAACTAGTTGGGATGAATTGATGAAATGTACGGAAAATTTTTTGATGATTAAGCCTTTGAATGACAACTTCAAAAAATTGATAAAGGACACATTTGATGAGTTATTGACTCGATTCCCACTATTTTTCGGTTATTGGAAAAAATATGTTCTGATTGAATACCAATTGAATGGTGTTGATGCATCGATAGCAATTTTATCAAGAAGTGTGGATAGTTTTCCTAATTCTTTAGAATTATGGATGGATTATATTTCCATATTAATAACTAATAGTGATTTGAATGATTTTGAAAGTATTACTAAAATTAGAAATGTTTTTGAAATTTCCATGGGAAAAGTAGGTGGCCAATTTTTATCTCATCCATTTTGGGACAAGTTTATTTCTTTTGAAAACAATTTAAAAATTAGCTTTGATTCAACTTATGAAAAAAATGTGAGGATTTTGAAAATTTATTTAAAAGCAATAACTATACCTTTACATCAATATTCGAAATATTTGAAAGAATTTGCCGAAATTAAAAAAAGTTTCACCTCAGATCAATTACTATCAAATGATGAGAATTTACGCAACTATATTGAAAATAACAATCAAAATTCTGATGATGTCAAATTTTTAATTAATGAATATTATAAGAACATTTTCAATAAAACCGCAAATGATGTCTCAACTAGATGGAAGTATGAAAGTAAATTTAAGCCGAATTATTTCAATCTTATCAAACTTAAAGATGAACAATTGGAGAATTTCCAAGAATATCTTGAATTCGAAGAAGCTAATGGATCAAAAGAACAAATTATAATATTATATGAAAGAATATTAGTACCCGCTGCATTTTATGAGAAATTTTGGATCAAATATCTTGTATGGTTGAATAAAAATTGTTCAAATGAAACGGAAAAAATTAAAGAGGTTTATAATAAAGCAGTTAATACTTTTTTACCATTGAATAAAAATTTTGTTCGAATAAGTTATCTTTATTGGCTTGAAAAACAAGGAGAATTTGAAGAATTGCATTCAATTTTTCTTTTATATCTTGATTATTTCAAACAAAATAAAGAATTTCAACAATCAATTTTTAATAAATATTTGAATTTTTTAAGACGTCTGGATCCAAATTTCGAGTCAAATATTGAGAAACTTTTATTGAGTTATTTTAAAGGAGATTTTCCTTTAATTGGTTCATCAATTACTTCATATGATTTGGATAATACTTATCTGAAAATCCTTTCGATTTTGAATGATTCATTGATATCAATGACAATTAATGATCATTTGAAATCCAAATGGTTATTCATAACAACAAATAAAGCACAATTTGACAAAAATTTAGTTTTACAAACTTATAAAGAATTATCAATAAAACAACCAATTTTAAAAAATGATCCTCAATTTTGGATAAATTATTTCAATTTCACAAAATCAATTCAATCTTATTCAGCCATGAAAAAAATGATTGAAACTTTACGTTATTCAACTTTTTTATCGCCTCAATTTATTGATGATTTAACTTGTTGTTATATTGATTATTTATCCGCTAATGCTAAACAAATTGCTCAATCTAATCCGGCATTATTATCATCTCCAAAAGATATTTATCAAGAAATATTCAATTTGAAAAAAGATATGGGTAGTTCTATAGTATTCAAAAAATCCCATAAATTAAGAATTTCCAAAGGATTTGAAAACATTACAGATCCAAATTTGATGAATTCAGAGACAACAATAACATATGAAAATCAAGATTATTTCAATAAAAGTTTATATAAATCGAATGGTAATATTGGGTTTGAAGTCGATGAAAGACCATTGATCACTAATCAATTACCAATTTTTGAAAGTTTGAAACATACCCCTAATTTACCAACATTTAAAAATGTGGAAAAAGCTGCAGTAACAGTTACTTATAAAGGTGATACTCAGTAAAAAAAAAAAAAAAAAAAAAAATAATATTGGATCAACTAGAACTCAAGGTAATAATTATAATAATAATCATGATAATCATTAGCCATGATTGATTTTTATATATCTATCTATTTATTTATTTATTTGCATGTAAAATCAATTGTATTATATATATTCATTTATTAGATTTCGATGTAGAGAGTAATATATTCATTAATTAGATTTCAATCTAGAAAGTAATATATTCAAACAGTTTTCATAAAACAAAAAAAAAAAAAAAAAAAAGATATATATTCCAAATTAGGATTTACAAACCCCACCCCACCCCACCAAATACATAAATTTAATATCAAATACTATCACTTTGTCTTCCAATCACTTGCAAATTTTTTCTAATATCAATGTCACCATTACATCGATTACAACCAAAAACTTCAATTATTTTCAATTTTGGCGCAGAATTATTCAAAATCTTCAACATTTTATTATCCATTGCTCTAACAAATCCACAATCAAGAGTTGTTAATAATGGTAATTTCAATTTGTCAATATTCAAGAAAAACTCGTTTGTTATATCATTTAATGAATTTATATTCAATTCAATCAATGAATTAGAAGAATGTTTCAACATTGCAATCATTGCTTTATCACCTAACATCACACATTTTTGAAAATCAATTGACATCAATCCAGAATTCAGGTCCCAATTATTAAATAATTCATAAACCCCTTCATTTGTTATTTGATCAAGATATTTCAAAGAAAGTTTTTTCAAGTCTTTATTACCAAAAGGTTTTATTCCTTTAATTATAAATTCATCTGTCAATGCACTACAACCATCCAATGTCAAATATTCAATATTTGACCCAATTTTTGTTAAAATTTCAATAATTGATTCATTTGTAACTGTATTTTCATCTCTTGGATAACTAATCTCCAAGTTTTTAAGTTTAAAAAGCTTATTTCCAAGTTTAGCAAATGAGGTTGGATCAATCACCCCATCTAATCGTGACAATGTTAATTCTTCCAAATTAGGACAATTTTCAATCAATGAATCAATTGAAAAATCACTAAACCTATAACTATTTTTTATGGTGAATGATTTCAATTGTTTACCAAATTTTTGAAAAAATTTCAACCAGGTCGAATCAGTAACCAAAAATGAACCATTCAAATGAATTGATGTCAAATTATCCAATTTTTCAATATAATAATCCATTACTGAATTATTCAATTTAGAGGCAAATTGTAATGAAAGGTAAGTTAATTTTGGACAAAAAGATGCAATTTTTTTCAATGAAGTAGAAGAAAGTTTAGAACAATCCCAAAGATCTAATTGCTTTGTTTCATTACTTAAAAATAAAGGTAAAGATTTATCAGTAATCAATCGATTCTTGCATAAAATTCGGCAAATTTTTTTAAGATTAGTTTGACCAATATCACCAAATTGCTCGATTTCATCAATATATTTGATTGTCTTATTGATACACATGTCTTGTAAACTTGGGAATTTCAATTCTTGTTTGTCTAATAATGCTTCTGCAACCTTCTTTCTCTTTTTACGCGCTTGTAAAGATTTTTGACGTTTTGATTTTTCTTTGTCCAATATTATTTTGGTACATTCCTTGCATAAATATCCAAGTAGTTCTGTATCATCTTCACTTTTCACCTTCCGTGAAAAAGTGGTGATTTTAAAAGTGTCATTACATTCATAACATTCAGTGTTCATTCCAGGCCCTTGAACTTTTCGTTTTGGTATTTGCAGTTCATCATCATCATCATCATCATCATCATCATCATCATCATCAATGTTTTGGTTATTATTATTATTATTTTTACCAGATCCATTTTTGTCATTATTTAAATCCTCTTCACTACCAGTATAATCCGATTCATTCTGTTTAGCTCTACGCCTTTTTCTTCTGGCAGCTATTCTAATTTGTAATTCGTCATCTTCATCAACTTTTTCATTTGTCTGATCTTCTTGTTCTTGTTGTTGTTGTTCTTCTCCAATTGTTGATGATGGTCTATCATTTATCTCTATTATTTCTAAATCATCGTCAGCATTATCATCATTTTCATTTCCACTCTCATTTTCATTCTCTGTATTTCTATTATTGAAGCCCTGTCTACTTCTAATTAATTCATCATTGATCCCATGTTCTCTAAGAAATGCAGTTAAAGCAGAATTCGGCCCTCTAACATGGCTAC
Organism: Saccharomycopsis vini; assembly: GCA_031124825.1. Lineage (NCBI taxonomy): Eukaryota > Fungi > Ascomycota > Saccharomycetes > Ascoideales > Saccharomycopsidaceae > Saccharomycopsis > Saccharomycopsis vini. The sequence goes on from JASTUB010000423.1 coordinate 12,231, forward strand.
CATTGGAGCTTGTAGTATTGGCTGGAGCTCTTCTTCTATATGACATAATATCAATATATATATATTATAATAATCGTTTTCAGTTTTAAATTCAAAGATTGTTCCTATATATGTGTGCTAATAATTTTCGCCTTTGGATCCACCCCCACCCTCTTGATTTTCATCTCATCTTGTTATCCTAGTTAACTAGAAAAAAAAAAAAAGAAAGAAAAAAATGAAAAAGTTATAAACGCACGCACACACGCACACGCATTCAAACAAGGTTTATTGCAAAAGAAGCAACCTTTTGGCTGTTTTTTTTTCACAATCAATATTTTGTTGATAATCAATCATTGAATTGATAAGAAAAAAAAAAAAAAAAAAAAAAGTTCAAGATATGATGGGATATGGAAGTATATAAACTTAAAATGCATTTAAATCGATTGATGCAAGTTTTGTAACAGGAAAAATAAAGGGGGATTAAAAAAAAAAAAAATTGGGATGGATTAGAAATTATTTGGGTATATTCTATAAAGCAATTTATCATGTGTTTTGAATACGATACTGAGAAATTTAGGTAACAAGACAAGACTAAAAGTTAATCGCAAGGGATATTAGCATAAGAGATATCAATTAACAAAATAACAAAGCAAGTAAACAAAAATGATACACATAAATAAAATATAAAAAACGGATATTTTTAATTGTGTCGGTTTAAAGAGGAAATTGAGAGAAAAAAAAAAAATTTTTTTGAATAAATCAAAAGTTTGAATGACAAGTAAAAGAAGTGGTTTTACCTTCTTTGAAAGCATCTCTTAATGAGATAGCAGAAGCGTAAATACCAAGACCAGCGGTTGCTAAAGAAGCCAAGAACAAAATAATGTGAATGGTGTTGGCTAACCATTTTTGTTTGTAACCACGGATCCATCTACTTGCGTTTTTCCAAGAATCAACTCTGTGGGTGATTTTGTTAACATGGTCATATTCACCATCACCGACCAACGCACCAATTTGAATATCTAAACCGAATTGCATAAAGAATGGGAAAGTGTAAGTGAATTGCAAGATACAAACGGCACCAATTAAAGAAACCAAACTGGAGAAATTTGGAATAGCAGCAGCAAAGACAAAGGCAAGACCCCAGTAACAACAAACGAAAAGAGACCAAATCCATCTACCATATTTACTGGTATTAAGATTTGGACAGTAAAGGAAACGTTCAAACATGGTAGAATAAAGACATTTAATACCAACGTTACCGTACAAACCGGCAGCAATCAAAGCAGAAACCAAATTGATAACATTAGTAGCAGTTTGAGGTCCGTAAGAAGAAATACCTTGATTAGCAGGGTTGGCAATAAATTGACCTTGATAACGGTAAACAATCATACCGAAAAGCATATATAAAGAAAAGATAAAAGTTTGAGCCGCAGCCATACCTTTCCAGAAATCCCATGGTCTTTTCATTTCAGCCATGAATTCAACAAAGACAAGGGCACCACCATAAGAATAGACAATGTTCATACAAGCTTGCAATTGGTTAGCAAAGTTACCACCAGCACCACTAATAACGGTTTTGACAATAACTGGACCAGCTTCAAGACCAGAAACAGCAGCTTGATAATTTGGTTTTTCACGAGAAACACAAACAAGAGTAATGATAATGACGGCAACATTCATCCAAATAGCACTATTAGCTAAGAAACCAAATTTAGCCAAAGAACGAATTTGACCAACAATAGAACCAGCAATAGCCCAAACGAAAATCAAAATGGTATAACAAGCATTATTTTTAGCAATTTGGGCCAAACCTTGACCATTACCCAAGATAATGACGGCGACATTACAGAATAATTGTAAAGCTTGGAAAAAATCAATGAAATATCTGAAACGTCTACCAAAAATACGACCCATGACATCACCATAGTTTCTCAATGGATATTTGATAGAATCAAGTTTCAAAAAGGAATTCCAAAGTAAAACACCACAGTAAGCAGCGGCAATACCAAACAAAAAGAAAAGTAAAGCACCTGGAACATAACCAAGCTCACCAATGGCATAAGGAGCAGAAGTTGGACCAAGAATATCTGTAGTAATCAAATAGAAAACAGAACCCCAAGATGCAATTCTTATAGCTCTATTAGCTTCTTCTGGGGTTGAGAAACCTTGTTGAGCAATGACATCACTGTAAATTTCACCATCTTTTTCACTAATTTCGGCACCAGATTTTTCAATGACACCTTGAACATTTCTTGCTTCTTTTCCCAAGACTTTGACTCTGATTAATTCCCATAATGGAATGGTGGCAGCTGCTTGACCGTAATCTGGAGATTTTTCAAGTTCACGTTGAATTTTGGCGTGGTATAAGAATTCTTCTAAAGTAACGTCGAAAAAATCTTCATTAATTTCTTCCATTTCGTAATTTTGAAAAGGTTCATCATTATTTGAAATGGCACCAGAAGCAGCACTTCTGACGGCTGTTAATTTTGAAACCATTTTTTATTGTATGTGATTTTTGTTCTTGTTCAAGATTCAAATCAAGATAAGGTACAAGTTTCAAATTATTTTATCGTCGAACGAGATATGGGTGCATATATATATATATATATAGAGGTGCTTTTCTTTTTTTTTTTTTTTTTTTTTTTTTTTTTTTTTTTTTTTTTTTTTTTTTTTTTTTTTTTTTTTTTTTTT
>JASTUB010000424.1:0-14813 GCA_031124825.1 Saccharomycopsis vini
TTTCAATAAAGTAATAATTTGGTAAGCAGCTAAACAACGAGATAAACAAAAAAAATTTTTTTTTTTTTTTTTTTTTTTTTTTTTTTTTTTTTTTTTTTTTTTTTTTTTTTTTTTTTTTTTTTTTTTTTTTGTTTTCCTACATTTTTACTGCGATTATGTATCTGTCTACTACTAATATACACAAGTATAGACATTTATATTTCTTATTTTTGTTCAATTCGGAGATAGTTTTTCCTTTAAAAACTTACAAATTCTCACTTAGGTGATCATGTTTTTGATCAAAAGATATTTTTAGGTTGTTTTTTTTCTCTGTTGCTACATATTCTATTTCATCATTGTACCTTACTATATTTATTTTTTACCTTTTTTTTTTTTTTTGTCATTCTTTTTTTTTTGGTTGAACTGAGTTTGACTCAAATTTTTAAACTTATTGATTGTTCTTTTATATTTGCTTCATTTTTAAACTATGTTAATCTATTAATCTACTAAGTCTTTTATCAGTCCATAAACATATTAAATGTCGTATATGCTTATCATATATAAAAGGTATGTAAGTTAGCGGTATCAACAATAATCAATCAATCAACATTATTGTTATTATTATTACCTTCATTAATAGCAAATTGAGCAAGAGCTTCTCTAAGACTATCATTTTCAGCTTCTTGAGTCAACACTTGAGTGATAAATTTATCATCAACCATCATCTCAATGGTTTCTGTTGCTGGATTTTGAGGCGGAATTGCATCAAAATCTTGAACTTGTTGCTCTTCCCAAAAATTCTTTGGAATTTTGGCCCAAATGGAATTTTCACCAGATAAATATGCATAACGTAACAAATTAGCTGGCATTTTTTTATAATCATCTCCATATTGTCTTAATTTGACAAGTTTTGATATTGTTTCGTTATCTTGAACAAGTTTTAAAAGCTCATTTGTTAAAAACTCAAGGTTTTCATGATCTTTCCAATGACTGGCTGCACGAAGAGTGTATGTAGCATTAAGTAACGTTATAAATCCATTGACGTGATTTCTATAAATTTCATTGAAAATTTTGTTGTAATTCGACAGTGTACTAATTGGGTTTTTGCAAATCAGCTCAAGCAATTCAATTCCTAATAATGGATACATATAAAATGCTTCTGCTAAAACTTCTCGAGCTTTATCATGTTGTTTCAATTGTAAATGGGCTAAAACTGTGGAATAAGCAATACCGGGCGTGATCCATGCTCGATAAGATTGAATCAATGGACTATCATAAATATCAATTAAGTATTTCCAATCACCAGACATAACACAATAATAATCAATAAAATATCGGACACCCATTGGGTCTTCTTCAGGTAAAAGTGACCACAAAAGTTTGCACCAACTTAATGCAGTTTTGAAGGTTCCTCGATTACCAAGAATACCAATATATTTAAATAAACATAAATAAAATTGACGATTTAAAAAAAACTCATAAGGAAGTCTATTAAGACCTGATTCCAATTGGAAGTTTGATTTTAAACCGCGATCAAAAACAAATAAAGCTCTTTCAATTAAAGTTCCAGCAAATCGTCTTTCATTATTTTGATGTGACAAGATTGCTGCAGATTGAGTAAGTGAAAGAACATGATATTGATTATGTTTCATCATGTTTAAGATACTTTCATGATCGGGTCTTATGACCGTAGATATTAAAAACTGTGAATTAAGGACTGATTCATTGACATTATAAGCAAATTTGAAATATTTGATACCCATATTTGATTCTTGCTGGGCTTGTTGCTTAAGAAATTCTTTGTCATACAAGATGCTGTTTGATTTTGCAGATTTCCAAGCACTAACTTGCTGATTTGTGAGTTCTTGCATTATAACATTTCTGGTTCTAGTAGGGACCCAATCATCTTTAATTTTAGTCAATGTTAGTTTTCTAGTGCTGCCGGGTATATTTCTTCTATCACGGCCTCCCCAACCTGGAATCCGTTTGCGAAGCATCTTAATTTGTTCCAAGTATTCAGTGGTAACAAAAGAAGATGTTGTGGAATCTGCATCGTTCAAAACTTTTTTCGATATATTTCCAAATAATAATTTATATTCATTATCTATGTCAAGATCTCTTATGTCAAATTGAAGCAATGACAATGAATCTCGCAAGTCATTAAGAGTGAAATACATGTACAGTTCATCAAGATATTCTTGTGGATCCATGTTTTTTGATTTAGGGTTTAATGTAGTGTATGAATAATCGTCATCCTCAACTTCTTCTAACATGACAGATGGTTTGTTATTGGAATTATTGTTACTTTCTACGTTGTTCTTAGACTTCTTTTTCTTTTTTTTATTTTTCTTTTTCTTCTTAGATGCATTTTGTGGTTGCAGTTTTTGCTCTTCTTTTGCATCTTCAAATAAATTCCCATCACTGTCTTGATCTTCCTCATTTTCTTTATTAGCTTCGTTCTCTGTGTTGGCGGGGATCAGCTTTTCTTGTACTTCTGCTTCGTCTGTTGGTTTCTGAACTTCTGGTTGCTCAAGCTCATCGGAACTACTTTCATCATTATCTTCATCATCATCAGAACCATTTAGTAGATTGAACAAATTGACTTTTGGTTTATTGACGGCGATTTCTTCATCGCTTTCTTCTTCTACTTCTTCTTCTTCTTCACTTTCATTTGGTTTTTGTTCTAATTCGTGGGTTTCTTGTAATGTCAAGGTTTCTAACCTTTGAAGTTTTTTAATTTGTCTTGTACTCATTGGTGATGTTTTGATTATGGTTTTACTTCTCCTCCCTTAATTTATATTGCACATTTGGTGGCGATTCAGAAATAAATTTTAGTCTTCTTTCTTCTTTAAGATTTCATTTTATATAGAAGTTATCATGATTATATTATATAATCATGATTATTTATCATTTTTTTCTTCCAGTTTTTTTGCTTTTTCACATAGTAAATGTATTTACCCGCCCTTGAACATAAATAAAATTTGGTGGTGCCAAAAGTTCGGATCTTTTGAAAAAAAGAGTAAAAAAAAAAAATTTTTTTTTTTTTTTTAATATACAAGATGAGCATCTGTTAATACATTAACTAAATAACATCTAGACAGAATATTGAATAAAACATTATAAGATGGGGGGTTCTAAAAGAAAATCTAAGGAGAAAAAGAAGGATTTCCAAAAGCAAAAGCTTCGTGTCGGTAAAGCAAAACCAAAAGCGTCTAACCACACAGAGACAAGTTTTACAGTTAAAGCGATTAATGTTCCACTTCAATCTGTTCTTCGAGTTAAAACTACAGAAATTGAATTAACAAAAAATATAAGTTTGACAAAACACAATACTCCACAAATCAGAAAAGAAGCAGTTCTTTTCTTTCAAAAGCATTTAGGAGATCATCCATCAATGATTAAAACAATAATTAGTTCAGTAGCAAAACTCATAATTGACCCATCTCAACAAGTGCGAACAGAAGTTCAAACCATTTTGAAAATGTTTTCACCGACAAATGTTCAATTAAACTTCAATATTATTATCTTATATATACAATCTGCAATGACTCATATTTCAGGAGCAATAAGGCATGACTCTACAAAATTTCTTGAAATATTGTTTGGAGACCTTGGGTGTGCAGAATTGTTGGTGAACAACAATTGGATTAAATTGATTAAATGTTTTTTCAGTCTTTTGCATTGGCCATTGAATAATGAAAGTATTTCATTGTCTGTAAACATTGGTTCCAGTAGTGCAGGCCAAAGTCTGGCTGCTAGAAATGCCAGAATCAAACACTTGCAAGTCTTGAACAAATTGATTTCTTATGGTTCTTTGAGCCCTGTTTCTCAAGTTAAAACAAACTCTGATGATCAAGATGAAATAGAAGCGTATCATCTGCTTGCAGAATATTATTTGCAACCGGAAATGCTGGATGCCTTTGGTCATCTACAACTTTTCAAGCGCTCGTTGCTTGCAACAGATATGAATGATTTGAATAGTATACGTTGTGAAGATAGACTCATTCGTCGGAAAATTTTGTGTGAAGTTTTTGCAGACCATATGTTGAAAGAGCTTCGAAGTTTGATCAAAGAAGGTGGTGAGTTGGGAAGAGTTAGTAAGTCATTAAATGACGTGATCACAAAAGCATTAGAAGAAGAAAAACTATATCAGGAAAGTATAGGGATCCAAGTATAATCTTGTTCATAGCTAATTTAATACATATTTTAATAAAACGCATTTTAGAAAACGGTGTCCCAAAAATTCAATTCTAGAGCTAATACGTTGATAGTGTACTATTAGAAATTCTAGGATGGTCGTTCAAAATCAATGGCAATAAAAAAGTGATCAAAATAAAATTTTAAAACCAAAAACAAACATTCGCCGCAAATATCTCTCAATTACACGAATAGAAACCCAGTGTTCAGTATTGTTTATTTGTTGACAGCCATTGGTGTTTCGTTAACATTTACTAGTGGCATGCTCGAAACGGGACAGGAAAAAGAAGAAAGAAAAAAAAAATAGGCGTTATTTGTTACAACTTAACACATTTAGAAAGTACCAACAGCAAGTATCTCTCACAGAGCTCTCTATCGAGTATTGTACACGACTCAAGATAGAGTGAAGTGCTAACTATGGTCATAAGCTGCGGTATTGCTCCCACTTATCCCGATAAGTAGTCCATCTGTGTAATTAACTTTACAGTAGCAAAAAATTTAAGGAAAAAAAAAAAACAGTGAAAAAATTTTAAGCTTGGATTAACTGTTAATTGACATCAACTTTATTTCGCGCATCTAGGATATTGATTAATAACGATTGTCTTGTACACCGACTAAGGTGCATAAAAAAAAAAAGAAACAGAAAATCATCTCCTTTTTAACCAAGGCTTTGATACCCAGCAGGCACAGACACAGCTGCGTAAATGATTGTATATGCAAAAACGCGGTAGTCCTTCCCCTAAAAAGTAATATACAAGAAACTAACTATTCAATAGGATGAAACAGATTCATAGTAGATCTAGTTGGTGGTAAATATATATATATATTCATGTCATTCGGCTGATATTTTTTTTATTTGTTCATTCAAAAAACAAAATTTTTGATAAGCGTTTCAAACAATCTAGAATATTAATTACCACGAAAGGAGTACATAGCCACTGACAAATATTTTCAAACATAACAACCGCCTCAGTATTCAAAATTTAATAAAAGTAGCTCGAAAATTAAATAACCATATTAATAAAAACCACAATAATAAAAAAAAATAAATAATAATAATAATAATAATAATAATAATAATAATAATAATAATAATAATAATAATAATAATAATAATAATAATAATAGATAGGCAATAAAATAAAGATAAAATGATGATAACTCAAACTTTGCTTCTTCTAAATATTTTCACATTTTTAGTCTCGGCAGTCTTTTTGCCCCAAAATCAAATCCAACAAGCGTCTTCGTTTCCAACAATAAAACCTTCATTTTCTTCAACTAAAATTGCCACAGTATTTAATTCAAAATTAGCAACACCAACTACAGCGCCAAATCCATCTGTCACTAGATTGAAGAATAACTTATTAACTTCTGTGCCAATAAGGGCTTCAAAAATTAAAGCTATACGATTTGAGTCAACTGTCGAGCCTGCTGAAATCCCAATGGGGGTCATTTTCAGCTAGCAAAGGAGTAATCCTTTCTCTTATTTTTACAAAATTTTCCTATGTACCCTATCATAAAATATATCAAATATTGATATAACTACACTTTGTCCTGGTGAGCGTTCTTCTGGTGCCAAGGGGCGTATAAATTTCATGAACTTGTTTGCACTGTTTTGCTTTTTTTCTGTTTCTGTTTTGATTTTTGGGCTTTTAATGACTTATTTTATGTGATTGTGTTTCACTCATTTACCTTTTTTTTTTTTTATTCTTCTCTTTTCAATTCCAGTTTTTGTAAAATGGTTCTTTTTTTTTTTTTTTTTTTTTTTTTTTTTCTTCTAGTTTGCAAGTTGTGTATAACTGTCTTTCCTCAGACGATTTTCAAACTTCAATTTTTTTTTTTTTTTACTACTCATAGAATCACAGATTCTATTATTTTTTTTCAAATTCAATTCAATAGATTTACCGAAACTATACGAGATATCACTGTATAAGAACTAGACTTTATCTATGTTTCTTTTGAACTTCTACATGTAAAAAAAAAAAAAAGAGAGGTTGAAAAGATCATTTAGAATACACATATTTTATAGTTTAGCCAAACAAATGTTCATCGGCAATCCTAAGGTTTGACAACGCGCTTAAAACGATATCTTTTCCATTTTTTATGCGCTCATCTTGGGTGAGATTGAGTTGCTCTGAAGGAGGTAAGTTCAATGTTATCATTATATCAGTATCTTTTTCTTTATACCTAATCAAACCAATTATCATCAATACGTCGTGAGTTGTTTGTTCATTGAATTTTTTTGCCTTAGCACCCACAATAGATACATAACATTTTGTGTCTTTCTTGAAATTTCCGCCATTATTGATTTTTATTAAATCACTAAAATCTTCTGTAATTTCTTTGTGATTATGTGAATGGAGCACTTCATATTGAGAAGACTCTATATCCATTAAGCCCATTAGCTCATCAAGGTGTAATTTCATACATTCTGAATCTTTTTGTTCTTGAGGAACTTCAATTCTTTCCATCAAATCAAATATAAGAGAATCATATTCCCCCAATTTTCCGTGGCTTTGTACCTTTATAGGTGCGAGAAAAAGTTCTTGAGTGTCTGGAATCTCCCTTAGCTGCGAAGCATCAATCATGCCGGCTGGAATTTGTGTAGTAATAGCCCCACCATAAAGGGGTTGCTTTATTTCTCTCAAAGTAGACATAATGTTATTATATTTTTTATTTAATAAACTAATGGAATAAAAATAAAAATGAATATCTATATAATACGTCAAAAGGTTCTGCATTGAATTTACCCACATCTAGATTATATATGTTATCAGCACCGGTTTGCATTTTGAAAAAGATATTTTTTTTTCATGTGGCTCGTAACCTAAAGCACTGTGCACGTGATATTTTCTTTCTCAAAAGTCTATTCGGACCAAACTAAGATTACTACTAGTATAAAATATTTTCAGTTTATATTTTACCATATATCGTGCCTTTTTATCCAAATCAATAGTAGTGGTGACTACTTTTTTGATTTTTTCTGCTCAACAAATGGTTTAAATTCATAGTCCACAGCAATGAACTACGTGTAATCTGTATCTAATTTGGGAAGAGGGAGGGGAGCCACAATAATTCAACCCCGATAAACTTTTCTTTTCGAACTAAGCTTTCAAAATTACTATGATGAAATATTACAAGAGATCTAATTTAAAATTCATATAAACACTTTCTGATCGTTGATAGCTTATTGAAAGTTACAACCCCTGCATAGTATGCGTGGCCATATAAACAAATAACATCACAGCTTGAAAGTAGCAATACACGTTATACTTTAATCGGAAGATAAGAATATTAAATATCTTACATTTTTAAGTTATAGAATAATACATGTGGCAGAATATAACAGACTTTTTTATTCATTTTACATATGTAATAAAAGGATAGTTAATCCAGTGTAAACCCCATGTTTAATTTTTTATGTGTATTTTTTTCTGTTTTTTTCTTTTTTTTGTTGTGCTTTTGTTTCTTTTTTTTTCTCTCTTACATATCAGCAACAACTGTTTCTATCTATCTCTTTGCCATCTCATCGCTCAATCCTGGAATATTAACGCTGTACTCAATCAATATTTAGACTTTGAAATTAATATTTGTAATATTCAGTTACAGTTTGAATCAAATTTTAAATAAATTTAATAAGTAGCATTAGTAACTTTTTCGGTTTTTTTTTATTCGCATTACTATTTGTGCCCATTTCCTTTTGGTTGAGCTAGCTGGCGATCCAATAACCCCGTTTCCTCTAAAAGCATAGCATAATGAATCATCAAATCCAATCGGTAGAGCATCATCACCTACCTCAAACAGATGTTCAAAGTAATCACTCTTTTTCCTCGTTTTCTCTTTTAAATAAATCAACAAAATCAAATATCGCAAGTTACCAAAACGTCGACTCGAGCTTCGAAAATAGCAATGTTAATAACGACAATCATGACAGCAACGAGAATTCCGAATGGTTAATTTTTGATCCTTCTTCTGATGATGACATTCTTTCATCAACAATATCTCAAAATGATGAAGCCAAATCTTCTGTTTTAAGTAAAGAACCATCACGGGCTAAAAATCCTGTGTCCCAACAAGCAAAATCAAAGTACATTAGTAAAGTGAAAACTATAGAAGAATATGAAGATGATCAGTCACTAGTGAACATATTGTTAACTTCTAAAGCTAGTACATCAAGAAGCTCTAAATTGAAATTCCAACTACCAAATCATAATGGTGCTGGTTTGTTTCAGGAAGCTTTACTGACAAGAGAAAATTCTTTTGTATCTTTGAAAGATAGAATTGATGAATGGCAAGAAGATCAAGCTGATTCACTAATTAAAGAAAAACAAAAAAATTCTTTATTATTCAAATCTCACGAATCTGAATCGATAAATTATGAACTAGCCGAAAGTTATGGAATTGATAATCATTCTCATTTGTATTCTACAGGTACATCAATAAGTAAGCCTATTCACATGCAGAAAAACGTTTCAAGTTTCCAAAATTTTGTCAATAGCGCTGATGGGAAAACTCAAACTCAAAGGAAAAGATTTTATGGAGATTATCTATTGAAAAATTTGAATAATAAAGAGATTAATAAAGTAAAGCGTGTCGCTAGAGAATTGCGCTCAAATCTAACTACAAAAGCATCATCACCGTCTTCTAGTTCATATTTATCGGAAGATAATCGTTACTCGTTAGCACAAGCGTGGCAAAATACATTAAATAACAAATCTTATCTTTCATCAAATTCGATTCTACGACCAATCATTTTATCTTCTTTTTTTATCAGCGATAATTTATACAAGACAAATGATGAAAAGAAAGAAGTTAAAAAACAACACCCTCCTGCCAGTTTGACCAACATGAATGTCGAAATAGCCTTTTCTAATAATAATAATAATAATAATATTGATAGTAATGAATTATTTTGGGAAAATGATGCTCAAAGCTTTTCATCAAAATTAAGCGGCAGTTCTTATTCTGAAAGCTGGTGGCAAAATGAGAGTTGGGGTGAAGTTATTTAATCTGGGGATTTTGGGCTCTTATCTACATTTTATGGAATCTTAAAAAAAAAAAAAAAAAAAAAAAAATAACTTTATGATCTTTTATCTTCTACTTCTGCTTTCTTTTTCTCTGTTCTGTTTTTTTTTATTTGTGTTTTGTTTTTATTTGAGAGGTTTTTTTTTTTTTTTTTTGGGACTTTTTTGGCTTTTATTTTGTTTGGAATAGAAACATCATTTTTATCGAATATTAATTATTTTTTATTATTCACTTCATTTTCTTCTTTTTACTGTGATTAGCAGGATATTATCATGTTTGTGTATGTATTTTATTATTTATGAGTTAAAGTTTCATGGTCTTTTATACAAAAATTGGATTATTTATAATATCTTATACGTTATTTTTATTTTCATTTTTTTTTTTCCCCCTTCAAGTTTGCGTCATGCATTTAGCGCCTCCAAAATGAATAATAGATTAATCGAATATACTTTGAGAAGCTTTTTTTTTTTTTTTTTTTTTTTTATGTACTCATTTCTTTTTAGCCTCCATTTCTCTTTTTTCTTTATCAGCATATATTTTCGCAGTGAATGGTTCTTCAAAAAATAAAGCGATAGTATACATAGTTTCAACCCAAATACTAGCAAAAATTCCAGCTGGTTTGGCATACCATAACGCAGTGCCCAAAAAGCAACAAAAACTTCCGGTGTACATAGGGTCTCTAAGAACATTGAAAGGGAACCCAGTAATTCTTTCTTCCATCAAGATTAAGAAATAATCAGCCAAATATGTGTTGAGTCCCAAACGATACATTGAACTTAAAACCATTATAGATCCAAAACTAAAAAGACCCACAGAGACATAATTTGTCAAGATTGGATAAGAGAGGATTAAAGCCGATGTTGATTGAGATTTAAGAGCCTTTTCGTAAATGAAATCACGGAATATTCCTAAAGAGAAAATTGTGAGGGCAAGTAAACCGCAACCTTTGTAAGGTCCTCCACAAATTTTTGTGAGAAAATGAGTTTTATATTCTGGATTGTTAGTATGAAGACCGTTTAAAGAGAGAGTGAAAGAAAGAAAAAAAAAAAAATTAAACGATTAAATAAATTTCAATTCAAGTGTTTAAAAATATCTAAAAAAAAAAAAAAAAAAGATGATAAATTGACTTACCTAGTCTAGCAGCTATGTTCCAAAAAATCGGGTTAAAAGAAATCAAAGCAAGAGCAACTAAATAGAAATGTTAGTGAAATTCACTAGTTAGAATTTTAGATTTTCTCAGATAATACATACATTGATAGTTTTTGTCGGAAAAATCAATTTCTGACCAAAGAGTTTGCACTATACTAGTGGCATTTGTAACAAGTTGCTTGAGCTCATCAGATGAAGACATGGTCGAAGTGTAGTAGCAATTAAGAAAAGACGGTCTGTTTTTTCAAGAGAATAACAATTGAGGGAAAGTATAACACAGGTTCTTGAAGAGAAGAGTTGAAAGAAAGAAAAAAAAAAAATTAATAAAAATGAATAGATTAGAAGAAAAGGAAATAAGTATAATTTATAATTAAATGCCAATTTCTCCACTCTCAACAAAAAATTGAATGCACATGAATATTTAAGACTATGCACCGATCCCGCGGGTGTTAAAATTAAGAAAAAGGAACATTAATCAACAGGAGAAATAAATTAATTTTTCCAATCATCTATAATAACCAGTTTTTATATTAATTTACTCCTTTTTTTTTTTTTTTTTGGTTTTTTTTTTGTTTTTATTCGAAATAATTACACAATTCATTAACAGGTAACATAATCAATGATTTATAAATATATATTTGTTTATAGAGCTATAATACAAACGGCCATTAACAGAATAATGCCTCGAAAAAGGGTGAATGGTTTTTTTTTTTTTTTTTTTTTATTTTTTAATTTTTTTCTTTGTAAATTATTCTTCAGTATCAGTATCAAATTCGTCAAAACATTCAATGATGCTTTTTAAAGATTCGATTGTACTGTTGACAACTGTACGTAGTATTCTATCACTAGAAGCTTCAAAATCAACTTTCAAATTGTTATCAACAGTTTGATAGAAGACACTAATTTCATTTTCTTTTAAAATAGTATCAGCTTCCATCACCTTTTTGCTTATATTTGCTTGTTTAGATGTTTCAAATGGAATATGTAAAGAACTTGACAGAGATTATAGTTAGTTGGAGATAATTTGATCCAAATATAATGTCATATATATCATATTACAACAACAAATAGACAAAAAATAAATAAATGGGTAGTACTAACAGTTTAACGCCGCTCATTTCTGGGTCACTATTAATCAAGTTGTAGCAAGTCAATATCAATAAATATATAAGATTTACTATCGAGACACCAATTTATCTGTGGCGTTTTTCTTTTGCTTTTTTTTATTTTCTTATATTTTTTTTTCTTGTATTTTTTTTTGGATCGCACAGCGCACAAAGTATAATATTTTGAGACTATCTTCAGCCTTACAAGAAAACACTTCGTACTTCCCTTTTACTTTTGTGATCAATATCAGAATAGAACAAGTTTTCAAAAATCAATACTTTTAAGTTAGTAAAAGAATATTTTTTTTTGTTTTTTTTAACCGTTTGTATATTAGTAAAAGAGTACTAGTTTATGCAAGTTTGCATATTTAGAGGCCTATATGTTATATTTTTTACGATGACTAATGTATTATTAATAACAACAATCCAAAGTACATACAACCGTTTGGTTGGTACACTGAAAATATATTCTTTTTGGTTCTTCTTTTTGAAAATTTATTAGAAAAGAAATTTTTTGATGATTTGCTACCCGGCGCGGCAACTTTTTTTTTTTTGTGTCGCACAAAGTCTAACTCACTCGCTTTGCACAGACGAGAAGACAAACAAATTACACACGCACTACAATGTAGAAGGAAAAAAAAAAGGAAAAAAAAAAAAAGGGTAAAAAAAAAAAAAGAAAATTTTTTGTGAAAATTTTTGAATTCTGATAGAAATCATCTCATCTTTAAACCACAAAAGATAATTATTCTAAAAGAACAGAGAAACATTTAAAGAAAAACATTCTTTTTTTTTTCTCAATCTATTAAAAAAACTTTTTTCATATTTGACTCATATCAAATTTAAAAAAGACAAAAAAAATCGGAAAATCTTTTAAAAATAAAAAAAATCATAAAAATCCAAAAACTCCAAAAAAAAAAAAAACTTTTTTCAAATCATGTCTTCCATTGATGAAATTAACAACAACTTGACTGGTTTGTCTATCAACGAGCAAGAACAAAAAGCCGCTGAAACCTCTCCAGTTGCCGCTGAAACCGAAAACGTTGAAGAATCTGATCTCGAACCTCCAGCTTCCTTGTACGTTGGTGAATTAGACCCATCTGTTAACGAAAGTACTTTGTTCGAAGTCTTTTCTTCTATTGGTCCAGTTTCTTCCATCAGAGTTTGTCGTGATGCCATCACTCACCGTTCTTTAGGTTATGCTTATGTTAACTACCACTCCCAAAATGACGGCGAAAAAGCTTTGGAACAATTGAACTATGAATTGATCAAAGGTCAACCTTGTCGTATCATGTGGTCTCAAAGAGATCCATCTATGAGAAGATCTGGTAACGGTAACATCTTCATCAAAAACTTGCACCAAGCTATTGGTAACAAAGACTTGCATGATACTTTCAGCGCCTTCGGTAGAATCTTGTCTTGTAAAGTCGCCACCGACAGCAACGGTGTTTCTAAAGGTTTCGGTTTCGTTCATTATGAATCTGAAGAAGCCGCCAAAAGCGCTATTGAAGCTGTTAATGGTATGATGTTGAATGACAGAGAAGTTTATGTTGGTCCTCACGTTTCAAGAAAAGACAGAATCAACAAATTGGAACAAATCAAAAGTAGTTTCACCAACGTTTTTGTCAAAAACATTGCTTTAGAAGTTACTGACGACGAATTCAAAAAATTATTTGAAGAAGTTGGTCCAGTTACTTCTGCTGTTGTCGAAAGAGATGCTAGTGGTGCTTCTAAAGGTTTCGGTTTTGTCAACTATGAAAAACATGAAGATGCTAGTGCTGCCGTTGAAAAATTCGATGAATTCGAATTTCAAGGCAAAAAATTGTATGCTGGTAGAGCTCAAAAGAAAAGAGAAAGAATGGAAGAATTGGCTAAACAACATGAAACCATTAGAATTGAAAAAAGTAACAAATACCAAGGTGTCAACTTATACGTCAAAAACTTGGACGACAGCATTGATGATGAAAAATTGAAAGAAGAATTCAATGCTTTTGGTACTATTACTTCTGCCAAAGTTATGACCGATGACAGCGGTAAATCTAAAGGTTTTGGTTTCGTTTGTTTCAGCTCTCCAGAAGAAGCTACTAAAGCTGTTGGTGAAATGAACCAAAGAATGGTCGCTGGTAAACCATTATACGTTGCTTTGGCTCAAAGAAAAGAAGTCAGAAAAATGCAATTGGAACAACAACATGCTGTTCGTAACCAAAGAAACATTGCTCAAATGAATCCAGCTCACCAAGGTTTCATGCCAATGCAACCAGGTATGAGAGGTCCAGGTAACCCACAAATGATGTTTCAACAAGCCATGCCAAGACAAGGTATCCCACAATGGCCTGCTGGTCCAAATGGTCAACCTCAACCATTTTACAGTTTCTTGCCAAACCCACCAATGTACGGTGCTCCACCACACCAAGTCTCCCCACATATGAGACAACCAAACCATCAAAATGGTGGTTACATGAACAACCAACCAAGACAAAGAGGTCCACAAGACCCAAACTTTGGTAAATATATGGGTAATGTTAAAGGTGACTACGAATATGCCGGAAATGCTGGTAAACCATTGAAAGATGAAGCTTCCGAAGAAGCCATTGAAGGTGGTGAACCAGCTGGTCAACCTTCTGCTTAAATTTTCTTAAATTTAGCGTAATGTATATTATTATCATTATTTATTTCTGTATTGATCATTTTTATTACCGGAACTAAAAAAAAACAAAAAAAAAAACACTAGGCAAATTAGCTTTTTTTTTTTTTTTTTTTTTTTTTTTTTTTTTTTCTTTCTTCTCTTTATTGATTTGTATTATGTATTGTCAAAACATTTGATGAAAATCTGGCAGTTGATGAATAAAAATGTTGACTGAATTTTGTCGTTTCATTTAATTTTTTTCATTTTATTTTTATTTTTTTTTTTGATTTTTGTGTTCTCATTATTAAATACATTTTATCACTGTTATCATTACTGGTTAAGTGTTTGCCATGTTTTTTTTAAAAAAAGCTAATAACCATTGGCTACTGTTTTAATTAATAATAAATTGAATTATATTGCTTAAATTTGTAATGTTCTGTTAATTAATATATCGATATAAGAGTAAATATGCAATATAATTATTATTTTTTCCAGTCGGGCTAAAGACAGGGTGAGAGAGTGTAAAATATGTCACTTTTCAAGGGGGCTTCCTAATACGCAGATGTAGATAATATCACAACATTTTATAATAAAAAATTTGAAATTGAAAGTTTCAGTTTGATAATCAAATAGAATAGAAAACAAGATATAACTACAAAAAAATTGAAAAAAAAAAAAAAAAAAAAAAAAAAAAAAAAAAAAAAAAAAAAAAAAAAAAAAAAAAAAAAAAAAAA